>JANAVB010009592.1:1357512-1515047 GCA_029216955.1 Iris pallida
GCGGACCATAACATGGAATTTCATGTCCGGACATTCGAGCAAACGTTGATCTTTGTGTTAGCAGATGTGTGGACCCATGTAGTCTATGACTCTATGTCCACTCCCACATTGTATAGGTGGCATGCCCGGTTCAACACTGAACCCCAACAATACTTGCCGATACCGACATTTTGTGCTCTCTTTCTTCGTCAGTTCACCAAAGAAAAATAGAAGGAAAAAGAGACGTGTGCAAAAGTAAAAAATCAATGTTCACACAGTAACTAAGTCCTGTTTAAGACAGATATGTATTTGTGGTATTAATTTTCATTATTGACATAGTGTAACTATTACGATTTGTCAATGTATATTTATAAATTCACAACATTTATCCATCGTAAAACTATTCCATTAAAATAATAAAAAAGCATTATGCTAGATATATCTTTTTAAATAAAATTTTATGATTATTTTTAGCTTTAGGAAAACAATAAATTCGAAACTCCTATCTGAAATCGCAGAAAGTGAAGATACCTTTGACATCGACGCCCATAGAAGGTTCCAGAACCAATAGCGCAAACTTTGTTCAAAATTGATAGATATAATTTACCAAATCATTGTATCAGTTATTCTGTCTTGTCGAGGATACAATTTTAAATAGAGATGTTTCTGGTTTAAAGGTTGGTTAATTAACAATATGAAACAAATCAGGTGCAATCTAATATGAACACAAAAGTAAACAATATTAATTTAGACAGAAAGCAAAGAAGGAATAGGCCTGGTGAGGCATGATTGCACTGCCTAAAGAAACTGTGCCACCCTTCTAGAAGTTTGTTCAGAGCTCGCTCTGCCTATGCCCAAGCTTGGTTCGGTATAATCAGTGTGTCTGTTCAACATAGCTTTGATTCCTAATTTAAATAGAAAGTTTCCTAATAAATAAGTCTGAAGAATGTAGAACAAATTCTCAAAATCAGAAAGCTACTTCAATCCAGTAGTTATTTTCGGCACTAATGACTTCTACAAACTTCATCAAATACGTACGGTAGATCCTTGCAACCACTTGACTCGATGTCTTCTTCGTCGGCAACCTAAAGCCTCCTTCACATTGTGTTTTTGAATGGTCCGACTCTACCGACGTGCGTTTGGTTCCTCTGGTGAGAACTAGTGACCCACAAACAGTTTTCTTAAAGGTTTTTTTTGTTGTTTATTATTTTCTTTTTTGTTATTACCTTTTATTTTGTGACCTAAAAGAAAGCAAGGGAAGTAAAAGAGAAAACGGCACGAACAAAAGGAAAAAATGATTTCATGTCCAACTTGAGGGGGACTATTAGCCAAATATTCTGGTATCAAATATTTTTCTAATTTAAAAAATAATTCTTATTAGTTTTTGGTTTTGTGAAAAAAGGAACTTCGAGACTCCAACCCGGAATTGAAATCGATACTTGGAAGAAGAGTTCCAAAGCCGATTTTGAGAACCTGTCACGTCCTAATGCGCATGACCGAAAGTCGCCAATAGACGTGATATCGTACATGCCTAAATTGTACTTGTACAAGGCAAGAACCAAACACGTGTTGGAGTCCAGTCTGGATTTGGTAACAACATATTTGTGGAATCTAAATATAGTTAAATGTTTGATTTGATTAGATTTGGATGTCCATAATTGGTGTTGTGCTATTTAGATATAATAGAATTCTTATTTTAGAAAATCCTATTATGATCTAAAATATGATATTGATGGGTTATTTTAGGTGTAATAGAATTCTTATTTGAGGGCTTCCTATTTAAGAAATCATATTATGACCTAAAATATGATTTTTTTTCATCCTATATATATGGGTGAGGGTGGAGGCACAAAGCATAGCACAAAAGTGGAGATTCGAGGTGCTCGACAAGGAAATCTAAGAGAAAGTTCGTACTTTGCTCTTAGGACTTCGCCATCCCAGACAGAAGGAAGAAGAAGATCTAATCAAGGAGTCGTCAACTTTGGTTAGGGAGATTGCTACGGGTTAGTGAGTGATCTCAATTGTAATCTTCTATTTTTCTTCTTGAGAGTAGTGAGGGGGTTGAACCTATTAGGGCAAATGGTTCAACGTGAGTTTTGTCAATCTTGTAATTTTATCTGAGTTATTAAATGTTGAAATTTGTCCAGGTAACGTACATCACTGTCATATACTTGTCTTCATCTTGTGCTTAGTGTCCGTGAGACGGAGGTTGGTTTTGATCAGGTGGGTTGGCAAATGCTTCCGCACGCACCAAACAATTGGTATCAGAGCGAAGGTTCGGTTCGTTTTGTCTGATATCCAAAAATTGATATCAGAGCTTTGGAGGTTCTGGCAACCATGTCTACGGAGCAGATGAACACTCGTATGATCACCCTCACAGGAGAAAATTGGACGATTTGGAAGCCAAGGATGGAGGATCTACTCTGATGCAAGGATTTGCATGATCCATTGGAGGACGACAGCGCAAAGCCATCGGACAAAGCTGTTAAAGACTGAAAACGACTGGATCGGAAGGCCATTGGATCCGCCAATGGCTGGACGATTCGGTGTTTCACCACGTGTCCATGGAGAGTTCGACAAAAGCATTATGGGAGAAGCTACATTCGCTGTACGAAAGAAAGACGGCTGGCAACATGACGTTTTTATTCGCCAACTCGAAGTACACGGAGGGTGCCTCGGTGGCACAACATCTGAACGAGGTTCAGGGTATCATCAATCAGCTGTCTGCGATGAAGATGGTGGTTGATAATGAGCTTCAGGCCCTATTACTCTTGAGTTCTCTACTGAAAGTTGGTAGACGTTGGTGGTGTCAGTGAGCAACTCTGTGCCTGATGGAGTTGTCATGATGGAGGCAGTCAAAAGTAGTTTGTTGAATGAGGAGGTCCGGCGCAAGCAAGTGGAATCATCGCAGGTGTCCGCTTTGGTGGTTTCCTACGGAAAGGGAAGACCCAAGTCACAGGCGAAGACAAGAGAGAGTTCTCGGGATCTTGCGGTTGTGAACCGCAAGGAGGCTGCTATTACTGTGGGAAATGGGTCATATCAAGAGGAACTGCCTGAAGCTCAAAGCTGAGAAGGCCAAAAGGCAAGGACGATCAGGAGGATCTCACGGCGTTTGGAGATATCATCATTGCAGCGACCGACGCAGAGGAACCTTGTGGCATGTGGCATGATGGCGACTGGATCATGGACACGGGAGCATCGTATCACGCCACTCCACATAGGAGGATTTTTACGTCATACTGCGGCGGCAGGTTTGGACGTGTGAAGATGGGCTACAAGGGGACGACTGCAGTTGTAGGCATTGGTGATGTGCACTTGACGACGGAGTTTGTTGAGAAGCTCGTCCTCAGGGGTGTGCGACATGTACCGATTTTGCGCTACAACTTGGTTTCGGTAGGGAGTTTAGCAGTTGATGGCTGTCGCAGTCTATTTAGGGACAAAAATTGGATGCTTGCGAAGGGTTCTGAACAGCTGGCTTGGGGAGATTTGTGTTGTGGCATGTACAGGCTCAAGTTGTTGAGCTGTACAGGCAGGTCACAGACACCGGATGAAGGCTCGAGGGGTGTTCGACATGAGGTGGATCGTCGAGAACTTGCTGAGGAGGGGCTTCTAGATCTCTGAGGGTTACGAAGATTCGGTTCGTCGAGACAAAGCAACTGATGGTGATAAGTCAAAGATTGAGGGTGAGTCTGTCGGTCCCATGACACTGGTCGATCTTTAGGTGGGGATTGCTCTACGGATCAGTTTTGGCGACAGGTGGTTTGCTAAAGCTTCACGTAGCGATATCGGTTTCAGCAGTTCGAAGCTAGGGAGGAGATCAAGGTTTGCAGCAAACTCAATCTGAGGCGAGAAGCATCATCATTCACACAGTTCAGGGGGAGCTGTGGGTCATCGACGGCATGCACAGTACATGATGTTCTGCTCGAGGACACATGTGTATGGGGAAGCTTCAAGTTCGGACACGAAGGTGGGCAGATTCAGGAATTCGAATATCGGGAGAACCGTACCGTCCGCTTGGTTGGGCCAGCCAAAGGTAAAGAAGCTCGTAGGAAAGTTAACACTTTTCGGTGGAAGACGGAAGTCGGGGACATGCAGCTGAGACTTACGGTGAGGCTGATCGTCAGGGACTTCGGTCTTGATCGTATCATTGATATCGGTAGTATCCTAGTGGTGCAGGAGGTGCTACGCATGGCAGCTAGCGTCGACGTGACGGTCGAGGAGCTGGAGACAAAGAAAGATGTAAAGCAGCTCGGAGATCGGACATCAGTGTCATGAGGAACTCTGTCGCGCGACGACAGGCATGGAGTCTGTTGAGGACCTATATGGGGTTAATACCCTCTCATCAGACTGGAGGAGGAGATAGTTGGAGTCCAATCTGGATTTGGTAACAACATATTTGTGGAATCCAAATCTACTTAAATATTTGATTTGATTAGATTTGGATTTCCATAATTGGTGTTGTGCTATTTTAGATATAATAGGATTCTTATTTTAGAAATCTTATTATGATCTAAAATAGGATATTGATGGGCTATTTTAGGTGTAATAGGATTTTTATTTGAGGGCTTCCTATTTAATAAATCATATTATGGTCTAAAATATGATTTTCTCATCCTATATATATGGGGTGAGGGTGGAGGCACAAAGCGCACAAAAGTGGAGATTCGGGGTACTCGTCCATAAGAAAATCTAAGAGAAAGTCCCTACTTTGCTCTTAGAACTTTGCCATCCAAGACAGAAGGAAGAAGATCTAATCAAGGAGTCATCAACTTTGGTTAGGAAGATTGTTACGGGTTGGTGAATGATCTCAATTGTAATCTTCTTTTTTTTTCTTGAGAGTCGTGAGGGGGTTGAACCTATTAGGGTAAAGGGTTCAACGTGGGTTTTGTCAATCTTGTAATTTCATCTGAGTTATTAAAGGTTGAGATTTGTCCATATGACATATGTCACCACCATATACTTGTCTTCATCTTGTGCTTGGTGTCCATTAGACAATGGTTGGTTTTGATCAGGTGGGTTGGCAAACGCTTCCGCACGCGCCCAACAACATGCTTGATAAAACAGTATAAAAAACAAAGTCATTGTAGTGTAAATAAGCATAAAAGTTGATAGGCACAAGATATATGAAAAACAATATCTATTGAAAATTGAAAGCAAAATTACAATGTCTCTAGGCCAAAAGAATAAATGATTACAAGTATTGATCACATTACAATGAAAGATGCCACAAGACAACTCATTAAACTAATAAATCAACACTGCTCCATACCTTATGTTCTTTATAAACAAAAGAAATTATCTCCAGTCGAACAACTTCAAGTGCCAACCAAGCTCCAATGGCTTAGCACGTTCAAGTGGCTCTCGCACCCGTGAAGTTGGGGTTAAGAACATTGGAAAATGCACGGGTGAGTGGTCTTAATCCAACTCAACTAAAACCAACACGGTTGATTATGCGAGAGTAGGTCTTTATAATATTGCCTTAGGATCAATTAACAATTCATGAGCATATATATATAGGAAATATAAACACGCCGCTTGGCACAATACTTACCATTCTTTTTTGTCATCTCAATGATATAATATATAAATGTGCCCCTGTATAAGACATTCGTTAACCTTCATAAAATAAATAAATGTGTCAAGCGTCCGTCTTTGCATCAAATTACTAGGCCTGCAAGCAGATAATATTAGCATGCAACCTAACTATATGAAGGTAATTGGTACCACAAGCCATCTTGGACTATTTTTCTGGTAAGATGATGATCCTTCACATGTAGGTGACGAGCCTTACTGAAGATCCCGAAATACCCATACTGGGCCCTTCCATTACGAGTAGCTCGCTCCACTGAAGGTTCCACAATATCTCGTGGGTGAAGCATGTTTCACGTAATTTTTCCTAAGCCGAATCAATTCTGGTGTCCCGATAACCGTTCGAGGAGAGCCAAATCTTGTACATAAGTTGTCCATAGCCATGCAATATGCGTGAACAATTTAACTATAAAACATATGCATGGTAAAAAACAAGAATACAACAATGTAAATCTCTACACAGTGTTACTCCGATTGGCGACCCATCGGTCCCAAATCATTCCAAAGTCCAAGCACATTTGACCGTTCGTGGCACCAAACCATACTAATACCATTCCATGACACCAAGCCGCATTCATACTATTCTGTTTCTCTGCACAACAATACAATATGCAACCAGATAACACAACAACTACTATATTCCATGTCTATAACAACAGTAAAATATCCATGTGATATGCATCTATACAACAAATTAACAACAATAAACATTGCTCTCCTTTATCTTGGTTTTTTTTATTAGTATTAACAAACTCATGGAACATAACAATAAAGACATGCAAAGATCAATTTTATAAATTGAGAAAGTAAATGAGAGAAAGTTCAAAACTACATACTATGATGAATAGCCTATCTACCTCGACCGAGCAGATACCGGACAATTCCTCAGACAAACAATTTGATGTGATGCATGCTTTTCTTAATTGGTATAATTATACAAACGGGCCATGCTCCATAAACTATCTATCTGACCAAATTAAGCAAGTCTGCATCACCGCTCAAATCTCACGATTTCTCGCATATTACAAATGCAACTAGCCTATTCAAACCAAGAAGCCAATACAATGACTATGCTCGAAGCAAGACATTACACCGATTACATAATCTTTGAATGATTCCTCTGTATGAATTCAAGTTTAACCGAGCTCTCCAAACCAACAAGCCATCTCAATTCGCTGCATAGAGCAGGACCTTACATAATATACCACTCAGAAAATTTTGTCCTCGAAACTTAAAAGAACATACTCCTCTCTCCGCATCAATTGACCAATGAAGAAACTCCTTACTCAATCTTTAATTCAAATCCCATATGCTGATTCACGACTGAATGACCAAGGAAACACGTATATCAAATCCCAAAACAATCAGGAAACACCTACCATTTTTGATAAACACTTAAGAAATTTCTTCTGCATACAACAAACGCTTCTGCAGTAACTCTCTCCTCATATGCCTATGCATATTCTTCCAATCCATAGCTACACCAAAATACTCAACTAGATGAACTCAATAAACTCTACGAAGCATCTTCCTTCTTGTCCAATTCTAAATACGTCTTGCATACTTCAAAGACCACTCAAGCACAACTTTTCATTATTCCCAATGAATGCAAGCTTACTCACGCCTTACCCAAATCCATTGAACAATTTATACCACTAATTTCTTTCCAACTATTTTCAAAACTTCACCGACAACTTCTGCCTCCATCAACAACGTGTCTCACACAAAACTGCACTTCTCAACTCACTATGCTAGATATTACTAGCAAACCTAAGTTGCAGACACCAGCACCAAAGAATCAAAATTAGACTTAGGCAAACTATCCAAGCACTATATAACATTCTATTTTGAATCCAAAGAAACATAGCCCGAAACCAACCTATATCTCTATTCGAATCCCAAGTGTTGTACCTCAAATGATCCAAACTATCCTTAAGATATCAAATTCAATCATCAATCAAATATCGAAACATGACTTCATCAAAGTTCCAATCACAATTATAGATTAATATTCAATTATAGCAAAATCCCACTATCCTAAAATTTACTATTGAATTAATCTACGTTCTATCTCCTAAGAATTTCTTAATCCAAGACAACAACAAACTAAATCCGAATCACTTATTATATACATACATTAATTGTACTCTTATAAACATGATCTCAATCTCTGTTAACATCATCCAGTTTCAGCCAAATATAAAGTTATAATCATTTAATTCCCAAGGGTAATCTTAATTCATCGCTAGCTTGCATTCATATTAGAAACATATGTTTTCACTCATCAACTTTTGCTCAAACAAGAATTTTGAACTATCAAAATCCAACTTATTTCATTAGCTAAAACCAATCCTTCCAGCAAATTTCTTTTGACGATATGATCGCTGTACCAAATATTCCATCCTATGTAATATAACAATATTACCTCTCAGGAGATCAATACAAATCCAAGTTAAATTTAATCCAAGGATCACACTAATATCAATCACTTTTTTAGAATGCATGATTTTCGAATCACAATTCAATTTGTCGACAAAATTTCATTCATCACCTCCACTTGAGTAAAATTAACTAAGACAATCCAACAACAACAATAAGTAACAATCCAACTAGTTCCAGATATAATCTTGTTCTTCCAACCGTAAACAATCTATCAAAATTCAAAATTTTCAAAGAATCATATCAAATCATAGACTTATCTCTCAATCTCAATATTCCAGCTCTATTCTAATACAATCTACCTAGGTAACTCTTCTTAAGGTCATCCTATCGATCCCTACACTCAACATTAACTCACAAGGCATACTAAACCATCATGATAACTCACCTGCCACAACTAGAAATCACCGCACCTATCACATGTCCTAGAGCTAAACCTTATCCTGCAATCTAAGGGATTCTAACCCATACTTAGGAGAAAGACTTCTAACTCAAAGTAACTAAACATCCAACATAGACCAGACTGCTAACTTTAGCATCACTTAAAGATCCAAATGGTCGAAGTCTATCTAGCAAAGCTCTTTCTAGGGTAACTAGGCCCAACAATAACCCTCCACTATATCATCATGATGAAATTCATTCAAGCAACTCTTATGGTCAATTTCCTAAATTCTCACATAATAAATTCCAGCAATCCAAATTTGTGTATCTTAATCAACAATCCCAAGTTTGAATCACCAATTACAAGTTGTACATAACATTCACCAATCCACCAATCTTAACTTACTCAATTCCAATCCACCTCGTACTCGATCTCTACATCCAATTCACTGGTATAATTAAGATCAACTTAAATCCAATCAACATGTCAAGACAATTCTCATTGTCACCAATTGTTTCAATCTTACAAATTTATTCCATCCAAAAAATATGTCGACTTAACAATTCTCAGTCCATCAATTTTGTTATTCCAAATCTATTACATCAATCACAAGGAATTCCAACATTTGTCAAATCGAGTTTAACTAAAATCCTTCGTGCCATGCTCAAGGTTATCCAACCAAATCATAAGAAACTTCAGTACTACCATTCAATCCATCAATGGTCCATAAGGTAGAATCCATCAAGACAATATAGTTCAACGATTCATCATGCTACATAATCATCATTCGTCCATCAATAATATTTCTGAGTCAAGGTCTATTGATCTTCGATATACCTCAATTCTATCAATTTTTATGCATAACTAGGAAGATACCGATTCGCTAAGCTCAAATTTGTTTCAATCAATGCTATCTGCCATACTCGATACAAAATCAACTTATTCCACTCTCAAGATCAAATCAACTATACGCTATCTTTGAACATCGAGCAATAACATTCCTAAAATCCGTATGATCAATTGCATACACTCCAATTAAACTTCCACGCACACCATCAAGTCTTCGCACTCAACTTAAGATAAATCCAATCGACTCAAATCACAATTCAATACACAATCCATATTGATTTCTCATCCAAGCCATCTATTCCATGAGTTCGAGTTCATATCCAATATTATCTCAATGTTCCAAAGATTGGTTTTCGATCATCTGAACCAAATCCAACAAGTGACATTTGAAATCGCATCAACTAAATACAACTCTAAACCGAGACCTCCAACTATCCATATATAACTGATAGACTCATCGATATCGATATTACTAATCAAACAAATACCACTAGGGCTACCCAATACACCACTCGGGAAACTAGCCACTCCGTACACAAATATTCATTCTCCATACTCTGAGTCGGCATCTATTTCGGACAATCCTTACTGCGGTGGCTCCAACGACCACAAACATGACATCCACTTCTATGCCACTTGGCAATCATTTAAATCGAAGTGTAACCATTCCACTTGAATAACTTAACTCATTTCCATTCGTTGAAATCTAGGCACACTTCCTTCATCTCATATAATATCAATACCACAACTTAGTGCAACATCTCTATTGATATTATGTTGCTCATCCAATATTCACACCATCCTTTTCCAAATACTATGTTCGAACCATACGCTGCTACTCCTCGATCTCCGAGGCAATCACTACACAACAAAATACCCACATGTGAAATCATAATATATATAGACTTATTCTATGGAACACTCAACAGAACATCAAGGAGGGTCAAAAGTCTTTTTATCACGGAAGCAAAACTCAGAGATGAAGATGATCAATTGAGATCCAAAGAAGTAAAGTAGTGCTCTGATACCATTATGTCATGTCTTGTTCCCACACAACCAGAAGTCGCCACTGGACGTGGTGACGTACAAGCCTAAATTTCGCTTATACAAGGCAAGACCAAACACGCTTGATAAAACATTCTCAGAAACAAAGTCATTATAGTAAAATATGCAGAAGAGTTGATAAACATAAAATATATGAAAAACGAATTTCTTTACTGATTACAAGAACCGAATCACATTACAATGAAATATGCCACAAAGCTTACAACGCATGAAACTAATACAAGCAATATTGTTCCATATATTATGTCATTTACAAACAAAAGAAAAATCTCCAGTTAAACAACTTCAAGTACCAACCAAGCTCAATCCCTAAGCATGTCCAAGCGGCTCCCGCACCTGTGAAGTTGGGGGTCAATACATTAGGGAATGCATTGATGAATGGCGTTAACCTAACTCACCCAAAAAAAATACGGTTGATTATTTAAGAGCATGCAAATTATTAAGAAGTCTTCTAATCTTGCCTTAGGATTAATTAACAATTCATAAGCATGATTATAGGAAACATAAACGTGTTGCTTGACACAATAAATATTATCCAATACTTAGCATCATTCCTATCATCACAATGATCTAATATATATATGTGTTATAAGTGTGTCTCTGCACAAGAAATGCGTTAGCCTTAAAAATATATAAATGTGTCAAGTGTCCGTCCCTGTATCAAGTTACTAGGCCTGCAAGCAGATGATATTATCATGCAGCCTAACTATATGAAGGTCACTGGTACCACAGTCATCTTGGACTAATTTCTGGTAGTAAGACGATCCTTTACATACAGGTTGCGAGCCTTACTAAAGATTCTGAAATATTTATATTGCGACGCACCCTTCTAGTTCGGACTATTTGATCAAAACCATCCATCATGATGAATAACCTATCCGCCTCGACCGAGAAGATATCGAACGATTTTTCAGAGAGACTATTTGATGTGATGCACGAACTTCTTAATTGGTATAACCATACAAACGAGCTATGCTTCATAAACTATACATTGGATCAAATTAAGCAAGTTTGTATCAACGTTTAAATTCCACGATTTCTCCCACATCACAAATCCAACCAGCCTATTCAAACAAAGAAATCAGCACAATGTCTCCACTCGGAGCGAAACATTACACCGATCACATAGATCTCTGAATTATTCATATGCATGAATTCAAGTCCAACCAGGCTCTCCGAACCAACAAGAGCCCAATGCGCCGGAGCGGGGTATTGCGCTGTGCGGAGCAGGGCATTGCGCTGTGCGGTGCAGGGCATTACAATATCTTGAATGTCGTAACTTTTTTCTAAAGCTGGAGTGAATTTTCAGTGATATTTACAGAACTCAGATAATGAGAAAGTCTGCCTATATATGTTGTTGCTGATGCAGGGATTATCGCATAAGACAAGCTGTTGATCTTACTCCTGTGAGGATATTGCTTGAAAAGGTATTGTTCAAAGTTAAATTTCTTACTGTACCATTTTCTTTCCCAGACTAAGCACCAGAGAAGGTACTCGATGGTTAGATTGGCACCTATTTCTATCTGGATATTGAAAAACTCTTTTAGTATATATTGGATCAAAAAAGTTAGTGATTAGTCATACTGTCGTGGCCCTTGTCCAATTAGCACAAGGAACTTTTGAATACAAAGAGCACTTAAACAAGCCCATTCTTTGCAACGGTTTCTTTATTGGTTCAGTTCATTACTTTATTTTCAAAGAAATTGTTGCACTTGAAACAGCATACTCCTTTTCTCGACAGTGGTAGCATACAATGTTTATTGCGGACTTAGGTAATGCAATTGTGCTTTAAGTAGAGAAAAAGCATCAATTTCTGGAATCTGTATCTGTTTTACAATTATTGCAGGCGAATGATGAATATGTTCGTATTTCTTTTATATGAGATAAATATCAAGCAAAAGTGTTTGCATAACACATATTCATTCTAACAAGAATATTACAACGATGTCAAGGTACGATTCAGGATAAAGGGTTACAAGGTGCAAAAAACAGTAGAAACTGAAGCCAACATACATCTGCTTTTGCATTTTCAGAATACAAGTCATCCACTATCAGACCCTACAAACATTACTCATTGATTAATTCATACCAACTACATTTTTTATTCCATAAGCAGCTAAGCTGACCTCTTTACAGTTTTAAGGCGAGGTCTATTTCATGAGAATTTAAGGTGACGTCAAGATTCATGGTTGGCATCTTTTCCATTGGTTCTCTCAACTCTGCATTAGTAAAATTGTTTGCAGCAGAGCTACCTATATCTTGTCCATGCTTTAGCATACCCATAAAATCAATCAACTGAGGACGATGCTTTTGTATTTGCGTCTTTGAGCAGCCAATCTCTTGATCTAGTTGCTTCATGCTGTGGGTGCTGTGAGTAGCACTATACTGATTCCTGACTTTTAGATCATTTGTAAGTAAGGGCAGATTCATGATGGATAGGGGAGGGACTAGTGTCTGAGTTGCCATAGTAGCCTTGTTCTGTTTCATTGGTTTCTTTACCTCCTTTTCTTTTGGAGCTTTGGAGTTGGCACGAAGTGCCGAGGGGGCATTTCTCCCTGCCCTAATGGCCTCAGGTTGGATTCTCTTGTGTATACGCATGTGACACCCCAATGCCTGGCGCTTGGTGAAAGATACCGAACAATGAGGGCAGATGTGAGGCCTTGCTTGTGGCACACACATGCCAGAGCTGGTAGGCATGTGGCCATAGTTGTTTCTTTCAGGGCAATGACCACCTTCGTTGATCATCACACAGAGAAGGAAAGAGCAAGATAAGATAATTGAGAATGAAAGAACTATGGGATATGAGGAAGGATGGAGCATGACTTGGTTTCATGAGGCATATGGTCAGGGAAATATATATGAAATAGATGGAGGAATATTTTTGTATATGATTAATTGACTGGATCTTTACAGATAGGCTCCTAGTCCTACTTGCGGCCCTCTTGGTAGATGAATTTGCACATAAATGATAAATACATAGTTCATTGTTTCCTGAGTGCATCTTTTGCAATATATAGTAGTCTAGGAATAGAAAATTCCTCATCGCACAAGAATTAAGCTCTATTGTGTATATGGTGTCGTGGTTTCTATTGACGGAAAGGAGAGCATGACATTAATGTATCCATAAATACTAGATAGAACCAGTATAATTTATGGTTACTAGAAATTTTCCATATATAATAGAGTTTATCTTAAAAATATATAATGTTGGACTATTCCTACCAGCTTGAGATTTTGCAAAAATGAGGTTCACTTTTTGGAATGAATCCCATTGTTAGTTGATGCCATACTACTGCACCAAAACTCTAGAGCGTTGGTGAGGGAAGAAGGTTATATTATTAATATTATTCAACATGCACCGACAAGTCGAAGATCCATTTTATGGGTTGAGTGCATCAACTTCTTTTCATGTGTGAAATCCGCTTAAAGTGCACCAAAGAAATTGAACCTTGGTGACTCTCATACCATGTTAAAAGTATTACAATTGTTTTTATTAAGAAAGTATTAAATGAGTTTCACTTCTCTGTCTGGTTCAATGTATTTCAAATAGAAACAAGCTTTACAACCCACTGAACCTCATGAAATACAATTTTCTTATTGATGCCAACTCAACATGAGGGTTTCTTAAAGTTTCAAGTTTATAAACAACTTTTTCAGCTGGAGTTTCATGGTTTCATTCAACCCTATGAAACCTAGTTTCATTGGGTTGCATTTTCATTTGTCAGGCATACCAAAACCAGAATTTTGTTGTTGGCTACGCAACCTTTAACAACATAAACTAAAAGCAATTATCTGCTAGTGCTAGGGTATGCATAGCTTTTAAGATAAATGCATAAAAAGCAGGAACTAGCAAGGCACAGAATTCTAGCAAAAAAAGTAGGACTGCAAGCTACTAGTCGTCTTGGAGGAAATTCATCTAATGAGGTATAAACATGTTCGTAGTTACAGGAATTGAAACACCTTAGAAATACTATGAGTTTCTTCCAGACTAAAAATGGTACAAAGACTTAAAAAAGGGTTGTTGAGATGGTTCTTCCATCTTTGCGAGTGCTGATGCAAATGTCATCGTCTTGGTGATATAATTTCGGTGTATATCGTTGACCAGCTTTATGATCTCATATGTTACCATATCTAAGTATAAGAGTAATTATGACTTGTCCATATAAGTTACTCTAAGCCTAAGTTCTCTCACATATCCATTGCTTCCCTAGTTCCACTCTAGTACCAAATCCTGAATAATGTCTCCAATAGATTGTTGGCTTAGTTTAAAACAAGAAGAACAGCAAAGTCATTGTCTCAAGCCTTTATTGTTTAATACAGGGTGTTTTTCGTCTATTTTTTGGGGCATCGTTTGATGGTTGCATTTTTTTTGCCTTTTTTCGTGATTCATGATTCTTTGTTCGTGGTATTTCGTAGTTTGTTTATGAGATCTAGAATTTTTACAGATCTCGATATTTGTGGTTGATAGTCGTTGGTGGTTGTGAGATCTAGGATATCTATAGATTTTCGTTGGTTGTTTGTTGTTTGTTGTGGTTCGTTGTGAGATCTAAGGTTCTAGGAATTTCGTCTTTCTGTTGCATCTGCAAGTATGGTGGGGACCGAACCTTCTGGCGAGGTTAATAATGCTCGTAGTGGTGGCGGAGGTGGTCCTCCTTTTACTATTATTCATAATGATGAATTGGAAAAATTGATTACAGCGGTGAAACTCAATGGTGCGAACTACCTTGTTTGGTTCATGTCTATCAAAGTAGTGTTGAGGGCGAAGAAGTTGAAGTTTTTGACGGAAGGATCTCCACCTAAAACGTTCGCTCAGTATGATGATTGGATGAGTGTTTATGCATATGTTATGCCATGGTTGTGGCATAGTATGACGCCAGACATCACCTAATATTCAGTGGTATAAATCCTCTAAATAGATTTGGGCATCTCTGGAAGAATCATATTCGCAGAAGCAGAATGTTGCCCGTATCTATGAGTTATACGAGTTATTGTTTAATACAAAGCATAATGGAAAGCATGTGAATGAATATCTGGTTTCAAAGAAGGCTTTGTGGAAGGAACTCTTACAATATCATCTTGTTACTACTGATTTGGAGGAAACTCAGCGACAAAAGGAAAAATTTCATGTTTTACTTATCCTAGCTGGCTTGGATTTTGTGCTCGAACTTTATAAGGCTCAGATCCTTACTGGAAGACAGTTACCTATGACATATACTTTCTCCCGTCTCAATCGTTCATTTTTAGGACAGAGTTCTGTAGTGCCAAGTAAACTTTTCTGTCTTAGTTACTAGTGATGCTGGTCGTTGTGGTAGACGTATGGTGGTAGAGATAGTGTTCGTAGTTTTGGTCGAGGAGGTGCTTGTGGTGGTAGGGAGTGGTGGCGGTGGTGCCCATGGTCAACGACGAAAGTGTAACTATTGTGGAATCCTTGGTCAAATCGGAGACTACTTTTGGGACAAGTGGGATAAACCAGAATATGCACATTAAGTGCATAATAAAAATATGCAGTCCCATATCACCTCTTCTGCTCCTAGAGATGATACTTCCGGTTTCAATCAGACTTCAACTTCCAATACTACATCTCCATTTAAACAAATCTTCCAGAAGTTGAACGCGCTTGCTAGTACTACCTCCCAACCTACTGCAACAATGATACATGTATGTAATCATGCTTGTGTGGCAACCCAGTCACCATCTACTTCTTGGGTCATCGACTAAGGAGCAAATTCTCACATGTCTGGTATAAACTCTCTTTCATAATCGTAGTCCTATGAAACATAATATTATCTGGCTAATGGGTCTACTTGTTCTGTGCTTGGAAAATGTGTCAATCACTGTCATTATTTGATTCATTATATGTGGCTAATTTTTTTTTCAATTTGCTATCTGTGAGCCAGTTAACCTCATCTCTTCAATGTTATGTAACATTTTTTTTCCAACTCGTGTTTTTAAGGATCTCGGGACGAAAAAGATGATTGGTTCGGGACATGAAAGAGATGGACTGTATTACTTGGATTTTTCTGAAAAGGCCTTTATTTCAGTTTCTACTTCGTTCGGGTTATCCGTCTTTAGCTAAGTTGTTCCTAGTTTGAGTCATATTTTTGTCCTTAAATGTAAGACTTGTCACTTAGACAAGCATCCCTAGTTCTTTTCTTCGTCGTACTGAGAGTCGTCAGTTGTAGTCTTTTGAACTTGTTCATTCTGATATTTGGGGTTCGTCTAGAGTCAAAAGTTCGAAAGGATTTCAGTATTTTGTTATTTTTATTTATGATTATTTCAGAATGATTTGGTGTTATTTAATGAAAGAAAGAGATGAGTTTCCAAATGTATTATCCATATTTTATAATGAAGTCTATATTCAGTTTGATAAACGTATCAAAATTCTTCTGTAAACACTTTCTGTGTTGATCATGACATGATTTATCAAACAGCTGTGTCCACATACACCACACCTCTCAACAAAATGGTGTAGCAGAACGCAAACATCGACATGTTTTAGATGTGATTCGAATTCTTATATTCAATATGCATGTCCCTAATCAATATTGGACATATGTCGTTCTTACTGCATGTTATCTAATGAATAGCATGCTAGCATCTGTATTAAATAACAAGTTTCATTCTCCATGTTACATGCAGATGTCACTCATTTGTTCTTACCTCCTCGAGTTTTAGGTCTATTTTGTTAACAACTTGCAATCTAATCAAGACAAGTTGACTCATCGATATCTGAAGTGTTTTTTGGTTATACTCGTACTAAAAAAGGTTATCGTTGTTACAGTCACAGTCACGTAAATATTATGTCAGTGCATATGTTATCTTCTTTGAGTCTACCTCTTTCTTTCTCTCAGGAGACTGTCTTCTTTAATTTCCACCAGATTTGGTATCTTTTATACAACTTTCGGTCATTTTTGAATTAATTTATGTCTCCATTCCTCCTTTACAGGTTTATCAGAGCTCCAAGGACAGTCCAGTTGTTCTGCAAAATTCAACTCTCAACCAATCAACTTTTGTGCTTGCGATTTTTGTTGCCATTACCATAGATCCATGTGATATTCCTATTGTTCTCAGAATAAGTAAACCCATTTGTACCATAATGAACAAGTATCACATCTCTAATTATGTTTTTTTACACCGTGTTTCTTTATCTTTTCATGCATTTGCTATTTCATTTGTCTTCCATTTCCATTTTCAAAACATATAAGCAGAGGCTATGTCATCTTCTGGTTGGAAAAGTGCAATGGATGAGAAATGTGTACTTTACATCAAATCAGACTTGGCATCTTATATTACTATCTGTTGGAAAGTAACAGTAGGTTGTAGATGGGTGTACACTGTTAAGTATCATCCGAATGGTTCAGTTGAGCGTCTCAAGATGCGGTTGGTTGCAAAAGGGTATACTCAGACATATGGTGTAAATTATTTAGAGACTTTCTCTCCGGTGGCTCGGCTGAATTCAGTTTGTATTCTTATCTTTGTGGCAATTTATTGCCAATTGGCTATGTATAAGCTAGACATAAAAAATGCTTTCTTGCCTGGTGACTTACATGAAGAGGTTTATATAGATCAACCACCGGGTATATTGTGGCTGGAAGTGGAAAACTCGTATGTCGATTGAAGAAAATATTACATAGGCTGAAACAGTCACCTCGAGCTTGGTTTGACAATTTCAGTTATCATTCAGTATGAGTTTCGGCGTACCACATTAGATCATTCAGTATTTTGCCATTCTTCTTCAGTATATGTTATCATGTTGATTGTTTATGTTGATGATATCATTATGTTTGGGAGTGATCATGCTGGGATTCTAGACTTAAAGGCCTATCTTAGTCGTCAGTTTCATACTAAGGATTTGTGTCTTCTTTAATATTTTCTTGGAATCGAGGTTGCTCGATCTAAGAAGGGTGTGTATCTGCCCTAGCGCAAGTATGCCCTAGACTTGCTCTCAGAGATTGAAATGTCGGTGTATCGGCCAGTTGAGACTCTTATGGATTATTATGACAAGTTTGATGCTGACAGGAACGAATTATTTGAGGATGTTAGACATTATAGACGGTTTGTTGAAAAACTTATCTATCTTTTACACGACCAGACATCACCTATGCAGTTAGAGTAGTTAGTCAGTTTATGCATGCCCCTAAGCAACCACATTGAGAGACTATCTCTCGCATTGTACTTTTACTTGAGTGGTACATCTGGAAAGGGTTTGTTGTACAAATCTTTCCAGTTGTTTACGGTTTTGGGGTTCAGTGATGTTGATTGGATATACAGTTGCATTGATAGGAGGTCTATTTCTGGCTATTGTACATTTGTGGGTGACAATTTTGTAATGTGACGTAGTAAGAAGCAAAATTTTGTGGCTCGTTCTAGTACAGAGGTCGATTACCGTGTGATGGCTAATGCAGCTTCTGAGATGATGTGAGTGCAGTCTCTTTTTCATAAAATGGAGATTATGGTTCCTATCCCTATGGATGTATTGTGACAACCAATCGACAATTTTCATCACAAGTAATCTCGTGTTTCATCAGCACACTAAGCATATTGAGATGGATTGTCATTTTGTTCGTGTTTGTTGATGAAAATACATATTGTCACTCCATATGTTCGGTCTAAGGATTACTTAGGTGATATTCTCACCAAACCATTTGCTCATGGTCCATTTTTTGATTTATGTAATAAGCTGGACACGTCTGATCTATATGCTCCAGCTTGAGGGAGGGTATTAGAGTTATTATTGTTATTTATCTGATGTTGGTACAATAAAGTAATTGTTGGTATATTTATCATCATGCATATTAATATAAATATACATGACGTGCAACCTAAGGATTAAGCTCTTGTATTTTGTTTTCTCATATTCTCTCTGCTCCTCCTCTCTTTCTCTCCTCTCTAAACTTCACTAACTCTTCTCCTGCCATATCTATTTAGGACATCATTCGCTATGACCTTAGAAACTAATTGCCTCAATCCATGTTCTTATTGTACTTTTAGTTTTGGCAGCTACTAACTAGAAGGATCCTTGCTGCTAAATGGTGCATCTGTGTTGGATATGATCTAGGAAGCACAAACACTCCAAAAATATGGATCGTGTCGTGTCGGACATGTATCGGGTACCCTGGACACTCAAAAAATCACTAGGACACACCAAAATAGGTGACGTGTCCCATCTCGCCGTTTCCTTACCGTGTTGTCTCGTGGCTGTGTCCGTTCAACGTAGGACATGACCAAATATGACAAATTTTCTATCTTATGTCAATTAAAGTTTTAACTTAGTACACTTATTTGATATTTCTTGTTATATTTGCATTCATGTCGACGTTTTCATTTGATGGATGCCGTTTATTCTCACTATTTGGCTTAATGTGTCATAGAGACAATCATTCACTAAAAAAAAACTTACCATGTCGCCTCTTTGTCTAAACTCTTTCTGTTCTAGGAAAACTTGGAAGGTGCTCTTTGGTTGCATGAGCTTAAACTAAAATAAAGGGTTGGTAAGTCCTACCTGCCAACTGGTCTATGTAGGAATTCCACACCAAAATAGAGGGTTGATGTATGGTTGGTACTTAATCACAAAAATGTTGTCAATTCTTGTATGGAGCTTTCTTATGTTCTATATCACCCCATTTTGATGGAAAATGCTCGGATGGTGACCAACATTCTCATTTGGACGGTGCTCATCTTTGCTTAGGTGTTGATTAATTGACAAACATTCTGATTCATAAAGGAAGGGCTGTGGTGGTGGAGTACTATCCAGGAACATCACTCCATATAACATTTTTACCAATTCGACTTCACACTGTCGGGTAGAAACAGAATCAAATCGAAGCTAAATATAGACGATCACACCTTCAGTAGCAAGGAATCACCACTGAGGCTAGATGTAGACAATCTCACACAGGGTGTAACAACTTGATTACATCCAGGCTAAGGAGAAGGTTATCACATACATGAATAATCTCTCAACTTTTATTCATAAACCCATAATAAAATTACAAATGTTGATGCCATATTATAGGATTATGTAGGAGAGTTCACATCCAAATCTAAACATTTAAAAGATAAAAACAACAGTGACTAATCCTATCCAAAACAACTAAGGATAGAGATAAAATTGAAATAAAGATAAATCCTATCCAAATGTAGATCTAACTTTAAATTTGGATTTAAAATTTGATACTAGTTCTACAAAGAAAACCCAATTGCCTTGTCATGCATCAGGTGGTCATATAGACTTCTTATAAAATTTCTTTCAAGGGTACTCCTATAGTCACATCACACCTTAAAAAGAGCATTTTCTTTGACCTTTCTGCTTTAATTTTATATTAATATCTTGCCATCTGGTAAATGGTGGATCATTACTAAGAAATAGTATCGCACTTCATGGCCATTATTGTGGAGAGCTGAGTTTTACTGAAGTAGATTTCACATGTTATTCACTAATTCTAAGTCCTTCAAATTCTGAAGCTTCTTGTAGCATCTCATTGTATATAAATTAACCATTCTCTGGTATAACTTACTGAAACAACTTCATTCTCCTGTATACTCATGAACCTTGTCGCTAGTTGCATACTATGTTCATTTGTAACTATATTACTATAGTAAGAATAGTTAATGGCCAAACTCAGACACTTTAACTTTTGATGTAAGCCTGTGACAATAGGAAGTTGGTTGTTACCTCCTACACTTGTCTCCTAGTTGCAACTTCATTATAAATGTTGTTTAATCACCTCATTCTAACTAGTAGACTTGCCTTAGTGTTAAGATTTACTACATCATCTCTTTGGAATCCTACTTGCACCTTTAAAACCCACAACTTCCATCTCTTTGCAACCCTACCATATGCCTTCTTAATCAATAAAACCGTACTTCATATTTTCTTTTTAATCAATTTCCTAAGAAAGTAGCTTCTATTCTAGACCTCCTTAGCATAGATCTAAATAAAGGGCGTCCCAGTAACATGAGGCTTCTGCTTACGCAGGGTCTATAGAGAGTCAAGATGTATGCAGCTACCGTATATATGAGAGGTTGTTTCCATGACTTGAATCCAGGATGCAAGCAAGAAATCATACCGTCGCACTATGCAAGACCCTCTTAGCATAAATCTAATTGATTCTTATTAGATGATTATGCTATCGTTTCACTCATTACACGTCATTGCATATGATATGCAAAGCAGTCTCAAATATTTTCATTTTGTCTTATCCTAATTTGAGGCTATCTTAACTTCCTTAGTGTTCGCAAATCTCTTCTAGTTTATTCTTAAACGACAACAATGTTGTACAAATAATAGAGTACTCCGACTCACCCCTTCATCCATCTCACTTTAAATACTTGAATAATATCATCCAAAATCTTTCTATATGATGCACTAAATCTATTAAGAAAAATACCGCCCATACTTGTGGGTCATAAATGTGTGGGTAGCTCCTCGCCTCCTCGGTTACTTTAGAGGGTGGTTGGTTCGCTATAAAAGGAAATATACAACATTTGTTGAACTATTTATGCCAATTTCAGTGTTTGGTTTGATATAAATGATGAAATTGGTACAACAAATGTTATATCATTTTCTCTAACTACCATAACAAATGTTGTGACCAAAATGGTGGCAACTCCGGTTACGGCAACATTTGCAAGATTTGCTGTTCATTTGTTGTTTTACTTGTTTTTAGACAAAATACCTCCCTAAAATTTGAATGGAATAATATTAGGATGTATGAACGTGAAAATTTTTATGGATACATTGTAGCATGTTGATCTTTAGCACGTCGAATAATTGTGTCGACTCGTCATTTTCATATTTCTCTTAATTTTTTTTTCTTGCTAAATGATCGGGAAAGAGGCCAAAAGCTCGATATGGGTGGGGGGGGGGTGAGTATTGGCTAGGACATGCCAAAAACTATATGGTAAAACGATATGATACGGCCTATACGTATGCTATCAGTTGATACTGCAGAGCTTGTCCGATATACACGACCAAACCCGTTTATTTCTCACTCTTCGCATTTCTTTCACTCGTGTGCATCTGTTATGTGCCCTGGACGTCAATCTTACGGCTACTCAATCTTACTACAATATCCACAAAATGAGTTTGCATTGGCAAGACCTTGTTTATCTATCGACTTGAATTCTCACTTGTTAAGCGGGGACAAAAGACAGCGAACGTCATGCTGACCTCAACACCTTACTGGCACATTTGTAGTGAGCAGTGACCTCAAAGAGACCTGGTCAACTGATCCACTTTTCTTTCACGTGCTTGTGGCCCTATACAAGGATTTCAGTGACGACGTTCGATGATGGACCCCCTCTTGATAACTTCTACTATTCAACATTTATTTTCTTTATTTAATCTCCTATGTTTTGGCAATTTTTTTTTGTACTTTTCCTTCTATTTGATGGAACTTCTATTATTTTTGTTTTAAGCAAGGTTCACAGGATAAGTATCAGACCTTTTCTATAAGTATCGGTATCGACACTATCGGCGGTTTTGGATCAAAGTATCGGAAATTTTGGTATCATAAAAGAAATAATTGAAAATAAATTTTTAAATATTTAGAAAAATATTATATACATTAGACATAATTTAAGTATTTTTGTATTACTTTTAATAGTTTTAAAATTGAATAAAATAATAGTCACTCTTCCTTATTGATTTACCTGCGATATATAACGTTTGTTCATTTACAACCTTACTATTATACACCTTTGTTGATTTTTTTAAAAAATTTCTTTGCCAAATTGACTGAAAAAGAAAGCCTCAACGTCGGCATCAGTTAGTATCAATAGCGGCCTGTTACGGACTTAGTGTTTTGCCTATACTTTGACCCGTGTGACGCACAAGCTTCCTCCTCGTAGACCCGTACAAGCCTTCTCCCAAATGAAGAGAGAGTAGTGGATCAAGAGTGGAACTTGAAAGACTTTTATTATATTAAAAAAAGCTTACAAGTTTCGGTGGTGAGGAGCAAACGAGCCTCCCCCTTATGTATAGTGCCTCTAAGGCTCTTACAAGAAGCTTATGGAATATGAATATTTTAGGGATTATTCTAGGAATTATTCTATATCTTAAGAATATTTCTATACATTATTCTTGCCAAATAATTAAAAAGGAAGCCTCTACAAAAGAAAGATGCGGAGATCTCGGTGGGCCACAAAATATTGTGCGTGGCACTCTCCTACATGTTTCGTCGATGTCCTTGTCGATGGGTGCACTGAGTCTCGGAACGACTTCGTAGGCATGGTCGTTGTGCGTTGTTCTTTTTTCGTGCTTTTTGTGCGGTCCTTCCCAGACTTGCCTAATCCTTCCCAGACTTGCCTATCTTTCCCATAAGATTGGAAGCAAAATGATTTGCCTCATCATTTTTCACTATGGTATGTGCCCTCCTCAGCACATAAAGAGGCTTGAGCGGGCTATCAGATCGTTGATCCACCTCATCTCGTGGGTGCACATAGTTCTCCATACCTCTGTGCATGCGAGTCCTATTGTAGCTCCGTCGACTCGAACGTCCACCACGATCCTTGAGCGACTCCTTACGTGAACCACTCTACTTTGTCGCCTCTGCCTCCTTGCAGTTCACAACACGTTTCTTCTGACTTGTGCCCAGCTTGGTAGCACGATCCACCTCCCTCCACGAAACTAACTCTTCGGGACACCCCTTTGCAACACCCTTGGTCTCACTTGGAAGATCTTCTCCTCGAAGTCCTCCTTTATCTCGAGCACCGCTAAGTAGGCCGTCTCCTTTTTGCTATCCTTTTTGAGCTGAATGATGGAGATAGCTTTCTCCTTTGATGGTTCGCCTCGTGCAACTTTTACCATGTATGACGAACCTTCTTCCATGAAGTTGACGACTCTTAAGTGGGGCATCAGAACCGTCTTTGCCGCGAGCTCCCTGCTCGGAGTTATGAGTGGTGCTCGTGTCAACCAACGTTCGTGTACTCATGACATTGATCCTCACGTCAACGTACGCGAGCTCCCTGCTCGGAGTTTTCGACACAAAGGACTTGGTCTTGATGGCATTGAGTAAGCGCAATGCTTCCATGTGCGCTCCCACTTCGTACTCTCGTCCTCCACCTCCTCGTTTCGAACGACATTGTCATGCATGCTCCTGTTATGGCAATTCCGAGCATAGTGATTTCTCCAAATATGAAGCACGAAACTACTCGTTCAGGGTAGACCTTTTCGTGCTTCTTTCCCTCGACCAGACCCTCCTTAGAAGAGCTCTCCCTCTCCTCATTCTCCTTGGTGGACTTTGGCTTGACCTTGACATCGTTATTGTCCCACATATACTCGACGAGCCTCTTGATAGCTGCCACGACGGCGTTCAAGTCTCCCACCCTCTGTCGTTGCAATTCTTGAGCTGCCCACGGTTGAAGTCCATAGAGGAAGAAGAACAACCGATCCTCCTTGCCCATGCTAGATATCGCGAGTATCAAGCATGTGAATAGGAATATTCCATGAATAGGAATATCCCACATGTACTCGACGAGCCTCTTGACAGCTGCCACGACGACGTTCAAGTCTCCCCCCTCTGTTTAAGGCTTACAAAAAGCTTCTGGAATAGGAATATTCCATGAATTATTTTAGGAAATATTCTAGGAATTGTTCTATATCTACATTATTCTTAATGCCAAATAATTAAAAAGGAAGTCTCTAGAAAGGAAATATGCGGAGATCTCGATGGGCCACAAAATATTGTGCGTGACAGGTCGGTATCGGATTGGAACATGTTAAAATGTATTGGTATTGGCCGATACTGCAAACTATGGTTTTAAGTCCTTACCTAGTTGGTAATGGAGACTTATTTTGTCCTTATACTCTTTATATGGAACCTCTATTTGTTTTATGCTATTTGTTATGCTTGTTTTGGATTTTTGAATGGTAATGTCTTATCAGGTAGGTGTTTCTTTCGGCATAAATTATCAATGATGTGGATCATTATTATGTTGGTTATTTGCAGATGGTCTGTTACATCTTGGTTACATGAACAGACCTTTATGTTTGATTCTATAAGCAACATCTTGCTTCATATTCTTTACCATCTTTGTTTTCCTTTGTAATGTTGTCTTATCTTTTTATTGTGAATTATGTACAGTGTAGGACTTCTTACACTCTTACTTAATGGTTGACATACTAAGAAAATTATATAGGCTTATATATAGCCTAGGCCTTTTGGCCTTTGCCGCCTCACTCCGTGTTGCCGTCTTGACAAGCTTGATTGGAAATCAAATTAGCCTTTTCTTTATTTGATTCTATTTTGCAAAATAAAAGTTACCTTGTTCAGTAGCAAGAAGTGGTTCAGTTACACAGGTTTTGTTGTTAACCTAATAGATCCTGATATCATGTCAGCTTTTGCAGATGATGTGCCTGATATTTTCTGAGCACAATCCATAAAATGCTCAATATAGTATGCAGAGACCTTGTTTCTGAGTTTATGATCAAATCATGTGGGGAATACTGCCATACACACCACATACATTTTGATGAGTAGATTCAGATTCAGTAGCTACTTGATCATTACATAGATGCCTTTTTTTTTTTAATAAAATCAAATCAAAGAAGTATGTTTACTGCAATATGATGGTACACTCTTGTGATAATTTTCCTTTAGAACCTTGGGAACAGCATATGCTGTTACTACAAAGTGAGATTATATATTTGAATCTTATAGCAAGGCTTATTTAGTTTAGAAAAAGTAAATCTGGGAGAGAATCTTTAAGTTTTTAATGTGACCTACTTCCTAGTTGAATGGCATGAAATAACGTTGCCTTAAAGATGAAGTACAGGTAGGCAACTCTAGAGGGGGGTGAATAGAGTTTATAGCAAAATTGATCAATTAAAAATTTAAACTCTCTTCACCAACTAAATAATCAGAGTAAAAGAAATGCGAAAATAAATAGTAGAGAGCAAGCACAGCACACAAGATTTTTAACCTGGTTTCCCTCGTGGAGGACTAGTCCAGGCCTGAGAACTCTAGCTCAGGATTGAAATCCACTATTTGTGAAATAGGATTACAACCACGTGCCTTTTCACAGAAGAGCACGCCAAACTTCTTTCAATGATCGCTTTGGCGAAACTTGGACTTTTCCAAGTGACTTACAACTTCTTGCACTTCAAACTTCTAGCTGGATCGTACCGAGCAACTTGGACGGTTGGAAAGTTTGAATGCTAAGTGGATGGGAAGGTAAGGCTCTTGAATATATAGGCTATGTAAGAGAAGAAGAAGAGAAGAGTGGATGGTTTCAAATGAGAGAAACCAAGGCCTATTTATAGGGTTCGGGGTAGGCAGAATTCGGCCATAATTCGGTATAAATAATTCAAATTTTTGGCCGTTGGACAACTAGCAGTGATCAAGACCTAAAAATCAGCATCCTGAATTTTAGGGGACCGAGTTCGGCCCGAACTCTGTCTTCTATGGACAAAATGTTCTTTTGTGGGCTTTGGATGAATGGGTTGATTGGAATTTGTGCTAAGTAAACCTATAAAGCTATGACTAGCCCAAAGTTGCTCAGTATGACCCAACGTACATCATCCTATACTCGAGAATAATAAAAATACAGACTCCAGTACACAAAATAGTAAAACTCCAAACAATTGTGATCTTGAACCAATGAGCTGAGTAGATTGAGTTCGAGCTTGATGTGTCAAATTGGACTATGACAAATATTGTTTTGTTAATTTTCAAGATTAGGTTGACTGTGATCCGGTTTGGGTCAACAATCTCCCCCATTTTGATAATTGACAAAACATGATATTTGTATGTCTCAATATTCATACCTGGACACATTATGGCTCCTTCGTACTTGAACAATCGTACTTCCCCGTAAACTGATATTTCCTATAATTACTCATCCAAATATACATATCAAGGATACACAATTTATAGTGCTAATACATATAGCAATGGTCATAGTATCAAGACAAATATCAATGGTTCTCCCCCTTTTGACAATCAGCCAAAAATGGAGACAAAAGATATAAATAAAAACAAGATTGAAAATTAGAATTTTCAAATGAGGCAGGCTATAAATAAAATTTAACCATATAATAACTAAGGAGTTATGACATAAATCAATATGGTGAAGCTGCTATGGGGTAGCTGCAGGGGCCGGATCCCAGCTAGCGGTAGTCCGAAGACTAGTGCACCGTGTCGCTTAGGCTTTTACGCCTTGTTGTCAGAAGGATCCTTTCGGCTTGTACCCATAGCAAAGTCAGCATAGAGAATCGTGACATAATCGATAATTACGCAGGCCAATTTAATGTATAACCGTTTCATCTAAAATTCCTAATTCCCGACAAAGAAAATTGAATCGCTCCTCGGATAATGGTTTTGTAAAGAAATCGGCCAACTGATGAACAATGTCAATAAATTCTAAATTAATAGTGCCATTCTGTTGGTGATCACGCAAAAAGTGGTGACGAATTTAATGTGTTTCGTACGAGAGTGACAAATGGGGTTCTTAGTGAGATTTATAGCCTAGTGTTGTCACAAAATATAGGAATGTGCATAAAAGATAAGTTATAGTCTTCAAGGGTTTGCTTCATCCACAGAATTTGTGCACAACAGCGAACAACTGCGATATATTCAGCTTCTGTTGTGGATAGTGCGACAGAATTCTGCTTCTTGCTAAACCAAGAGACTAGAGCCTTTCCTAATAAATAACACGTGCCGCTTGTACTTTTACGGTCGACCTTGCATCCAGCGAAATCAGCATCAGAGTACCCAATGAGGTCAAATGATGTTGATTTGGGATACCATAGGCCCACTGTAACCGTACCCTTAAGGTATCGAAAGATACGCTTACAGCGGACATGTGTGATTCCTTAGGATTTGCTTGATATCTAGCACACAGGCAAACGCTAAACATAATATCAGGGCGACTAGCAGTCAAATAAAGTAGACTGCCTATCATACCTCGATACTTACGTTGATTAACAGGTTTGCCGCTTTCATCTGGTTCTAGTTTGGTTGTAGTAGCCATTGGGGTGCCGATTGGTTTGACGTTGTCAAGGTAAATTTCTTCAGCATGTCCTTTGTATACTTTGACTGACAGATGAAAGTTTATTTGATGTTTGTTTGACTTAGTCCAAGAAAGTAATTGAGCTCTCCCATCATGCTCATTTCAAACTCGGTCTGCATACACTTAGCAAAATCTTGACAGAGAGTTTCATCAGTAGAACCAAATATAATATCATTAACGTAAATTTGCACTAAGAGAATAGTGTCTTTGAAAGATTTTATAAAGAGTGTAGTGTCAACTTTCCTTTTGAAAAACCTTTTTCAAGCAAGAAATTGCTTAGCCGTTCATACCAAGCTCTAGGGACTTGTTTGAGGCCATATAGCGCTTTCTTGAGTTTGAAAACATGGTCAGAAAATTTGTGATTTTCAAAACCAGGGGGTTGTTTTACAAAAACTTCCTCCTTAATAAATCCATTCAAGAAAGCACTTTTCACATCCATTTGAAATAGTTTAAAGTTTTGAAAGTTAGCAAATGCACAAAGCATCCGAATGGATTCAAGTCTTGCAACAGGAGTATACGTCTCATCGTAGTCGATACCTTCCTCGTGGTTGTATCATTGAGCTACTAGACGAGCTTTGTTGCGTGTAACTGAACCATCTTCATTTACTTTGTTGCGAAAAATCCATTTCGTACCAATAATCGAATGATTAGCTGGCCTAGGAACGAGTTTCCAAACTTGGCTCCTCTCGAATTGGTTGAGTTCTTCTTGCATGGCAGAAATCCAAAACTCATCTAAAAGCTTCTAAAATATTTTTTGGCTCAATTTGTGAAATGAAGGCAGTACTAGCAATGTAGTCTCTTAGTGATGATCTAGTACTTACTCCGCGTGAAACCTCACCTATAACCAAGTTTTCTGGATGTGACGACTTGAAAGAGAATTTCTTTGCAACCTCCAGAGAATTGGGTTCAGTGGTGGTATTCATTGAAGTAGAAGTTGATGGCTAACATCATCATCAAGAGTAGTTGCTATACTGTTATCCTCATCAAAAGTCACATTGGTAGACTCCTCCACAATTAATGAGCGTTTGTTGAACACTCTATATCCCTTGTTCTTGGCCGCATAGCCAAGGAAAATACCATCGTCAGCTTTGGCATCAAATTTGTCTAAGTTGTCTTTGGTGTTAAGGATAAAACATCGACAACCGAAAACTCTAAAATATGAAACGTTTGGAGTTTTCCAAACCAAAGCTCATAGGATGTTTTCTTCGTAATAGGACGATGAGCACCCTATTTAAAATATGGCACGCTGTACTGACAGCTTCAGCCCAAAAATATTTCGGAAGAGAATTTATTTAACATGACTCTAGCCATATCGCCAAGAGTCCTATTCTTCGCTCACGACACCATTTTGTTGAGGAGTTCTTGGACAAGAAAACTCATGATTAAAACCATTTAAATCACAAAACTTTTCAAAATCAGTATTTTCGAATTCGCCTCCATGATCACTTCGGATTCGAGTAATCATGTAGCCTTTTTCGTTTTGAACCTTTTTAGCAAAAATCTTGAAAACAGAAATGGCATCAATTTTGTTTGTAAGAAAGAAAACCCAAGTAAATCTAGAAAAGTCATCTACTATAACAAAAGCGTAGAATTTTCCACCAAGACTGGCTACTCTACTAGGACCGAATAAATCCATATGAAGTAATTGCAAGGGTCTAGTAGTACTTACAGAGTTTATGGAATGAAATGAGGACTTGGTTGCCTTATTCAACTCACATTCGGCACATACCGTGTCCTTTTTGAATATGATGTCGGGCAAGCCTCTAACTAGCTTCTTAGTCGATAGCCTGGATATAGTATCCATATTGGCATGACCAAGACGCTGGTGCCACAGTAATCTCTCATCCTTGTGAGCATAGAGACATCTTCCTGCACTGTTAGTATCTCTAGATAGATAGAAAATGTAAATGTTATCCTCTCTCATCCCTTCAAAAGCGATGTCTCCTGTTGACCTATCATAAATATAGCATTTATTTTGTCCAAAGTTAATATCATATCCATGATCAGCAAGATGACTAATGCTGAGCAGGTTATGCTTTAACTCGTCACTAGGCAGACATCCTTTATTACAGGAGAAGGAGGATGACCAATAGTACCATTACCTATAATATACCCTTTTAGGTTGTTGCCGAAGGATACATATCCTTCTCTCTTCATCGATAGTGATGCGAAAAGATTTGCGTCTCCCGTCATATGCCACGAGCATCCACTATCGAGAATCCACTTGCTTTTAGTTGAGGAGGGAAGGTCCACCTACATCAAGAGTAGATGTGACCTTTGGTACCCATGTTCTTGAGGGTCCTGAAAAGTTAGTTTTTGGCATCCATGCATATATTCATGTCTACTAATCTCCTAACTCTACATTGTGGTGAGATGTGTCCATGTAATCCACAATAGGTACAAATAGCATTCCTATTTATGTTAGGAGCATGTTGATGATGTCTATATGTAGCATGATAAGAGTGGTGTGGAGTAGCATGATGATGATGACTATATGTGGCTGCAGGATGATGATTATATCTATATGCAGTATGGTGGTGATTTTGTTTGTGTGCAACATAGTGATGATTATATCTATGTGTAGCATGGTGGTTATGTGTCATATTAGACTGATAGTTATGAGAATAATTTTACGTGCATGTGGTTTGTGTGCTTTATGGAAGTGAGTGTACATGTATGCATGTTTGCGTGCTGCATGTGGATGACGTGTTTGACTGTTTGAGTAGTGTTGTGCCTTGTGTGTCTCATGTGATTGGGTTTGAGGTTGAGCAACCTGTTTTCCCAATCTAGTATCTAATTTCTTAGAGGCAGCTTGTAGTTCATTAATCTTACCATTCAAACCATAAATTTTAGTAATAGAGATCTTGTGTCTATTCTTTTCTTCAGCAAGCTCAGTGTTGAGTGCTGTGATCTCTTGTGTTTGCTTTTCAATAGCTTCTGCATCATGTAGGCTTAATTTAAGCTTAGACACCTCATTTGTGACTTCCGTGGGTGAAATGTCTCTAATATTATCAAGCAATGAAGAGAGTCTTTGAATCTCGACTTCATAACTTTTGATCTTTCTTGGCATGTTTATATTTACCAATGACTTTCTTGTGGTCATTGAGTAAATCATTGAATGCATACCAAGTTCATCAAAAGTGAAATCATCGAGAGTTTCGCTAGTTATCTTGTCGGATGTTGCCATTAGGCATACATTGACAGTGTCTTGAGGAGAGTCTTTTTCTTCCTCGGAGTCACTAGCTTCGCTTTCATGCCAAATGCTTGTGTTGGCATATTTTCTTGAGAATGCCTTCTTGTATGGTTTCTCATATCGGTTGCTCTTCTTTGCGAATGGACAGTCTTTTCGGACGTGTCCAGTCTTCTTGCTGCCGTAGCATGTTGGCTCTTATTCGTCATCTTCTTGTGGTTCCTTCTTTCTTCGATTGAAGCGAAGAAATTTTTTGAAGTTGCGGACGAGGAGAGCTTGATCATCACCTTCCGAGTTGTCGTCATCCGTCTCTTGATAATCATCCCTTCGACGGTGAACTTTAAGGGCAATCTCCTTTGCCTTAGGAGCAGGCTCTTCGAAGTCTTTGAGGTCAAGCTCATGAGTCATCAGCTTTTCCATCAAAGTCTCCATGGACATTGTAGTGAGATCATTTCCTTCTATGATGGCTGTCACCTTAGGGTTCCAAATTTTTGGTAGCCCCCTAAGTATCTTGCGGATCTTCTCGTGATTTGTATATTGTTTGCCGAGAGAAGACAAGGGGTTGATGATGTCGAGGAATCTTGTAATCATTTGTGTGATCGTCTCGTTTGGCTTCATCTTGAATGCCTCATATTCTTGAGTGAGACGACTTATTTTTGATTCCTTGACTTGGATGGTTCCTTCATGTGTCACTTCTAGAAGTCTCCATACTTCGTGAGAGGTGGTGCATGTTGAGACCCTGTTAAACTCATTCCTGTCTATTGCACAAAATAAAGCATTAATAGCTCTCGCGTCTAGACTCGCCTGTTTCTTCTCCTCGTCAGAATATTTGTCGTGGGGTTTCTCAACGAGATCACCATTAACAACTATCCTGGCGGGCTTTTTGTAACCATCGTGACAATGGTCCACAGGTCGAAGTCTAGCGACTTGAGATAAAAATTCATCCTTGTTTTCCAATAGGTGTAGTTTGTTCCATCAAATAGGGGAGGCCTATGAGTGGACTGCCCTTCACCGTGATTGGAAAACATAGGTTGAGTGGTTGCCATGGATCAGCTCTAGGATGTTAGTCCTTGATAAGAGAACAGAGCTCTGATACCAATTGAAGTACATGTAGGCAACTCTAGAGGGGGGTGAATAGAGTTTATAGCAAAAATGATCAATTAAAATTTAAAATCTCTTCACCAACTAAATAATCAGAGTAAAAGAAATGCGGAAATAAATAGTAGAGAGCAAGCACAGCACAGCAAGATTTTTAACCTGGTTTCCCTCGTGGAGGACTAGTCCAGGCCTGAGAACTCTAGCTCAGGATTGAAATCCACTATTTGTGAAATAGGGTTACAACCACGTGCCTTTTCACAGAAGAGCACGCCAAACTTCTTTCAATGATCGCTTTGGCGAAACTTGGACTTTTCCAAGTGACTTACAACTTCTTGCACTTCAAACTTCTAGCTGGATCGTACCGAGCCACTTGGACGGTTGGGAAGTTTGAATGCTAAGTGGATGGGAATGTAAGGCTCTTGAATATATAGGCTATGTAAGAGAAGAAGAAGAGGAGTGGATGGTTTCAAATGAGAGAAACCAAGGCCTATTTATAGGGTTCGGGGTAGGCAGAATTCGGCCATAATTCGGTATAAATAATTCAAATTTTTGGCCGTTGGACAACTAGCAGTGATCAAGACCTAAAAATCAGCATCCTGAATTTTAGGGGACCGAGTTCGGCCCGAACTCTGTGGGAGGCAGAGTTCGGCCCGAACTCTGTCTTCTATGGACAGAATGTTCTTTTGTGGGCTTTGGATGAATGGGTTGATTGGAATTTGGACTAAGTAAACCTATAAAGCTATGGCTAGCCCAAAGTTGCTCAGTATGACCCAACGTACATCATCCTATACTCAAGAATAATAAAAATACAGACTCCAGTATACACAAATAGTAAAACTCCAACAGTTGTGATCTTGAACCAATGAGCTGAGTAGATTGAGTTCGAGCTTGATGTGTCAAATTGTACTATGACAAATATTGTTTTGTTAATTTTCAAGATTAGGTTGACTGTGATCCGGTTTGGGTCAACAAAAGATACAGAAAAAAGAATGTCTACTTGATGAAATGGAAGAAGGCTCGTGCTAGGTACTCAAACCAAATTCCTTTCGTATTATAACATTACTTTTAGATGTAGATTGAAATACAACTATTTAAGAAAATCCCTAAATATTGTGAAGATGGACGGGAGATCATATCATGTAAGAATATCCGACTTCTTAAATAATGAAGCTACTGTAGAGTTATCTGTTGCTGTTAGCTTGAAGTAAATAGGAGATCATATGAACTATGAAGCATGTAATTTGTTGCTAATGGAGAAAGCACAAAACATACCAATGATTAATTAAGAATGGGTGAGTTGATATCAAGATACCCATAGCTTTCATGCATGGTGTGCAATATCTACTGATACCATTACCTATCAGCCGCATCATAATTGGCATATCCTGATCCGTTACTAACCCTACCGGTGCTGGTTGATACTGGCTGATAACGACATTGGGCTCTGTTTACTGATCAATTTAGTAAAGAAAAAAATATTAAAAGATAAAAGAGAAGTATGGGAAGAAAAAGTGCTGACATAATAGTTCGGTCATGTCGGAGAAACATACGATAATGTAAGATTCCTTATCAACAAAGTGTAACCATTTCTAGTTTGTCGAATTTTATTATTTGTAAAATTATGTCCTTATCCACATCCATGCCCGTATTCGTGCAACATGGCTGATGACTATTCTAGCAATTTTTTGTTGTTATTGTTGTTGTTATTTGTAGAGTTGGAAAATAATGAATGATTATTATTAATGAGAGACTACATATATAGGAGAGGCTAGCCTCCTTTCCTATTACTCTAAGCAATGTGGGACTAAAGTCCATTAACCAATAACTCTAATATAACACTTAACACCCTCCCTCAAGCTGGAGCATAGATGTCAATCATACCCAGCTTGTTACATAAAAATTGAACCCGAGGACCCAAATGAGGCTTTGTGAAGATGTCAGCTATCTGGTCGCCGGTCCTCACATGTTTAAACTTTATCACTCCCTTTGTATATTCATCACGAACAAAGTGGATGTCAATTTCAATATGCTTTATCCGTTCATGAAATATTGGGTTTGTGGCAATGTGAATAGCAGATTGGTTACCACACCATAGATCTGCTGCTTGAGATCCTGCGTCTTCTCCCAGTTCTTGTAAGAGATGCTTCATATATAATATCTCTGACGTGCCATGAGCAATAGCTCGATATTCTGCTTCTGAGCTTGAGCGTGCTATCACACTCTGCTTCTTGCTCTTCCATGACACTAGATTTCTGCCAATAAATACTGAATAGCCAGATGTAGATCGTCTATTTGTCAGACTTGCTCCCCAGTCAGCATCATAAAACACTCAATGCGAGTGTGTCCATTATTCTCCATTCGAATTTCTTTTCCTGGGTTCTTGACTAGATAACACAGAATTCTGAGAACTGCTGCCAGTGTGGAACTCTTGGAGAAGCCATAAATCTACTTGCAACACTCACTGCAAAAGAAATGTCCGGACGAGTCATGACCGCAAGTAGTTGAGTTTTCCAACTACTCGACAATACTGATCTGATTGGTCATCATGACCCATTCGTCTGGAAGTAACTTTGTCCTGGATCTATAGGTGAGATTGCTCCCTTGGCTTGCATCATGCCTGCATCATTTAGTATGTCCAGCACATACTTTCTTTGGGACATTACAATGTCCCGTTTATCCTATGTGATCTCAATGCCCAAGAAATAGTTCAAGGACCCCATATCCTTGGTTTGAAATTATTCTCCCAGAAACTTCTTGAGGCCTGCAATACCCTGGCTGTCGTCTCCCGTGATTACAATATCATCAACGTAGACACCAAGGAGTATTCTTCCAGCAGATGTGTCGATAGAAGATTGAATGGTCTTTCTTTGATTGACACATGCCAAACTGAGTAACAACATGTGTAAATCGACCAAGCCATGCACGAGGTGATTGTTTTAGGCCATAGAGGCCTTTCGTAAATGACACTTTATCCTCACTTGCAACGAACCCGGAAGGTTGCAATACATAGACTTCTTCATCAAGATCCCTATGGAGAAAAGTATTTTTGATATCAAGCTGAAGCAGCGGCCAATCATAGCGAACAACCAAGGCCATTAAGACACGAACATGTCATTTTGGCAACATGAGAGAAGGTCTCGAAGTAATCCTCACCATATGTCTGGGGATATCCTTTGGCCGCTAGACGATCCTTTAGGCGATTAAGAGTGCCATCCGGTTTCACTTTAATCGTGAACACCCATTTGCAGCCGACTGCCTGTTTACCAGTAGGTAAGTCGACTAAGTTCCAAGTATGATTTTTCTGGAGAGCTTTTATCTCCTCATTCATAGAAGCACCAACCAGGATGTTTGAGACCCTCAGCGGTCTTGGGAATTTGAATCCCATCAATAGTAGCACTAGCGACTGAGTGTGATTGCTAAGTCCTTTGTAGCTGTCAACATACAAGGGATGATCACGACAGGCACGACGAGGACGTTCTGGAGGCGGAACTACCGGAGCTACTGACGGAACTGGTGGAGCTGCTGGTGGAACAAGTGGAGGCAATTCATTGGAGCCGGAGCTGCTAGTGGAACCGGAGGAGGATGATTCTGAGGGCGATGTTGGCACTGGCCGAATCGGTGTATGTGGACCATCGGCCTGGGAGACTGGCTCGGTAAGGGAGGGCATCCGTACGGGGGGCTGTTTGTGTTTGAGGAGGAAATAACAAAAATTCTCTTCTGGATAGACTAGGGGAGCCGGACCCGTTGATTGTGGGAGTAGTAGAAATTCGGTTTCTACAAAGGTAACATCCCGAGTGAAAAAATATCTCTTCAAGACAGGAGAATAACACCGATACCCTTTCTGACCTTTGGATGTGGAGGCTAAAAATCAAGCTGCGCCGCTCCTGAAAGTCATATCATCAGGTTGCGCTAATATCAAGTTGCGCAACATCAGGTTGCGCCAGCATCAGGTTGCGCAGGAGACAGGTTGCGCGAGCGCCACGTGGCGCACTTCCTCGAGAAGCTGTAACGGCATCATCATTGCCTGACAGCTGACAACACGCATATCAAGGAGAATCCGTTCGAATCCCGCACAACACAGAGCTCGAGAAGATTTGGTCAGATTTATGACAGCTAGCAGTTTGCGCAACGTGTCAGGGTGCGCGAAGATATACTTAGGCACAAGTTGAAGATGACAGCTAGTAGTTCGCGCAATGTATCAGGGTGCGCGAGGTTGAATTCAGACAAGTTGCTAGGTTGTGTCCCCGTGCAACCTGATGAAGCTCGCACGAAGTGATCGAACAGTATCCAGAGCAGGGTGACGTGGCGCGCATGCCACTAACTTCGTAGAACGTGCCCACTACACTGCCCACGACTACGTGCATCTCAATCAAACGATGCCACACGCCCACAGCAGTTAGTGCAACCGCTCGCGCAAGTGAACATGAGGCGCGCAACCTGAAGTGCGCGCAATCCAGAATAACTGCTAAACAATTATTTCAAGAACTCTATAAATAAAGTTTCAAATCAGTCTTAAAGCATCACGAATGATCATAATCTCCTGCTAAAGTGCTGTTGCATACTCAGAGGCTCGTGTCTTCGATATCACATCGTCCAAGGGATAAAGTGATTGTCTTCTGATCAGATTCCTATAGTTGTACTTCTCCAGAAATCAATTGTACTTTGTACTCTTTTCTTAGTTTGTAATCAAACTTTTGTTTTTGCAAACAAAATTGCGACTATGCTGGGGACGATTTTCTCCTCCGACGAGAAAGTGACAACTCAATGTGATACCGCGTCGATCGCAAGACGCAGAAGACCCTGGTCGTTCAAGTCGACCAGACAGCCTACGAGGCCATGATTAATGCTAGGGGTGCCAAGCACACTACTGCCGCTGTTAAGAGCAAGACGCGCTCTGTCTGGACTCCTAAGTTCTCGACGACACAACCTGCTGCCTCGACACAACTTGCGCACATTACTGCCCTGGCGCAACCTAAGGGAAACATCCTTTTGGCTAACTCCTCTACTTCTTCGATTCTGAAATCGAAGGAGGCTTCGTCTCGACACACCGCTGTCCAAATCAAAGAAAAGTGCCCTTTGGCCTTTTCCTCCATGGCGTAACCTATGCCTATTCCTACTGTGGCGCAACCTGCGCATATTACTGCCCTGGCACAACCTAAGGGTAACAGCCTTTTGGCTAACCCCTCCACTTCTCCAATTCTGAAATTGAAGGAGACTTCGTCTCGACACACTGCTGGACAAAACAAAGGAAAGAGCTCTTTAGCCTTTTCTTCCCTGGCGCAACCTGTGCCTGCTCCTGCTCCGGTGCAACTTACGCATATTTCTGCACTGGCGCAACCTGTGCCTATTCCTGCTCTAGCGCAACCTGTGCATATTTCTGCATTGGTGCAACGTAAAGAGAAATACTGTTTAGTGGTTCCCTCTTCGTCATCAAGTCAGAAACTTACTGGAAAATCATTAAATCAAGGAAAACGCTCTTTGGCTTTTCCTCATTCTGCTCGAGTCGTTGACTGGGTGGAAAGTACTGCTGATTGCGCTTTTGCGCCTCTCAGCACAAAAGTGGATTCAGATAGAAATCCTACTTTCCTTAACAGAGACAACCAAATCTCTGTCAGGAAAATGGGTTCTATTCAGAATGAACTTTCCACGCAAAAGGGTATTATGCCTACTCCAAAGAGGACAGGACAAGATCTACCGACCCTACGTATCTCAAGATCCCGACAAGACAAACTGCTAGTATCTCAAGTAGATGCACAAGTAGCACCCCCTGTCAGACTTGCACACCTATATAAGATGTGCCAATTAGGGTCGACTTCAGGAAAACACAAAATGTATCAAGCGCAACCTGCACCAGTTGCTAACTTGCACCAGAGGAAGAATTCTGAGGTGAAAAATCCTATGACTTATGCTAACCAGCTTAGCACGTCTTTGTACACTCAAGGTACGGAACACCTCAAGAACAGGAACCATGTCCCGAATATCATTAAGGACAGCATTCCTGCAACTTCTTCTAGTCCTGTTAGTGATCTCCGTGAACTCTTGATACAGAAGCGGAAGGTTGCAAATCCATCCTTCCAGCGATGGTCCAACAACAATAACATCATTGTAATCACCACCATGAAGTTGTCATCAAATGTTGCTGTCAGTCAGCTAAATGGTCTGTTTTTGACCGTTTGAATTATGTTCAGACTCCTGAACCTATCCTAGTGGACGAAGATGAACTACTCTATGCTCCTGTCAACATGGCATCTCGGAGCACTGGGGGTGGAAAACGTTCAAGACGTAATGCATCCCGCAATCCCAGTCAACTGTACTTAGATCGGATTCATGAATCCGGCGAAGGAGTATACCAATATACTAGATCAAGAAATCGAGATACAATCGGTCAAAGGAATCTTCCTTTTAACCAAGATTCTCTCAGTCAACAGGACACCCCTATCACTTATTCTGGGGATGATTCCTTATATACTTTGATGCTGATAGTGAAAGTTCCGAAAAGACCATCTTGTCCACTAGCTCGTCTTCAATAGCTAGAGAAGTGACTGCTTATGTCGCCACAGAAGATCAAAACTTCCAGTTCTAACAATCAAGAGCAAAGAATTGCTGCTTTGGAGGCTAGTTTGAAGAACATGGCTGAGATGATGACATGCATGCATGCTGTGATTATGACACAACATACAGTTCCACCGGTCGCGAATCTGATTTCGACTCAGGAACCTGTAACAACATCAGCTCACATCAATATTGATCTGGGGGTACAGTCTTCTCACACCGCTTCCATTTCTGCGCAGGCTATTCCAAGTCAATCTGGTGCCGGTAGTGGTACTTATCATGCAGTACCCCCTCCTAACATATCAAATCAATTCACTGCTCCACAATCATCGAAAAATACTAATGAGGTCGTAAAACTTTTACGTACTCAATTCGAAGCTTTCAAACAGAAAGACGGCTTGCAGAAGCTTGGGATCAAACAACCCTATCCCATAGAATGGAAAGAAGTCCAATTTCCTCCTAAATACAAATTCCTACTATTATGCTGTTTGATGGCAACACATCTCCAAGTCAATACCTCAATCACTTTGAAGTAATGACTGATCAACTTCAACCAAATGATGCTCTTCTTACTAGAGTATTTGTCGGCTGTTTAGCTGGTGCAGCATATGACTGGTATCGTAGTTTACCAGATGGTTGTATAACCTCTTTCTCTGGCTTTAAACAAATGTTCTTGGAATGATTTTATGAGGGAACCAACGACATGACTGTCTGCTCTCATCAAAATCAAACAACGACATAGTGAAACTACTGAACGTTTCATTGAACGATGCCGCCGTGAAGCACTCAAAATGCCTTCGGAACTCCAGATGCTTTGACTATAGACACTTGCAAATCAAACTGTTGTCTATAATAGCATGTGGACGGGATCAACACAGTTTCAGGACTGGCCTTCCTTTATAGTGAACGCCAAAGCAGCAGAAGAGAGCGCTGACAAGTTCAAACAATTAGGTATTCAAATGCCTAATCTTGACAAAGATGAACACGCTACACAAATAATAGTGGCCATCAGAACAATCGCAAGAGCAAGGAGACTTTGGCTATTGATCTCAAAGACAAAGAAGCTCTAGCTATCAATGTAAGTCAGCCAACATCTACCCCAACAGCACCACCACAAAGGGCACCACGTCCAAAAGAAGAATACTCTTTTGATGGAGATGATATCATGAGTATCTTTGATTGTCTAGCAATAAACTTCGACTGCCAGAAGCAAAATGGCCAGAGGAAGTTGGTAAGACTGACCATCCTAAATATTGTGTTTACCATAGATTTATTGGACATCCAACTCGAGCATGCTATGTGCTCAAGGGTAAAATTCAGGAGATGGTCAATTCCGTCACTCTCCAACAAGAGGAAAACTGTAACAGCTAACGTCGTCTCTCTACAGTTTGGAGATTTTTCGACTTAACTTGTGCAGGACGGCGTCATCCCTATCCCGAGAACTACTCTGGATATTGTTAATCTTCCACCTGCACGAACTGATGGTCTTGTTCCTCTGTTTACTGATAAAGGAGAAATTATGTGGATCCATCCAGATCTAGTGGTTGACTTCGAAACACCGTCTTCCTCCACCAAGTCTAAGAAGGCCACTAAATATAAATCATGTCATATGATTTCGTTGGGTGAACATTGTCTTCCACCTCTAACTGCTACCTTCATCTCGGCAGCAGATAATTCTTCTTCTTCCCCCTGCTGAGACAACATTATCAAAGTTAGAAGCCAAATATCAACCAGCTTTCCATCTGTATAGTCCACACTCTCGTGAACTAATGACGAAAATGGGATATGATCTACAAAAGGCCTCTGGTTTGAACTATGGAAAGGGATCTCCTATACCTCTTTCTCTATATTTTCTCACAACCAATCTCGGGTTGGTTTGGTTACATGACGAACTCTTCATCTTGTCAAAAGAAACCTTCAAGAAGCAAGACCCAGACAAAGAGTTGCAATATGGTGTCCTTCGAACCTGTATCCCAAGAAGAAGTCTTAACTGGTACTAGATCTGGGAAACCTTACCTAAGAGACTATTCAGAAGGACAAGAAAACCCTGCTCTAGCTCTGGAGGCTCCTCAAGTATCATCTTCTCCTGCTGTCAATGTTCCATCAGCTTCATCACCTCCAGTAGAACCAACTCTTCCCAAACCGACGACAACCGACAAAGGAAAACAGCCTGTCCGTTTTGATAAAGTATTGAAGAAGACTCCAACTTTGGGACTCGAGAAGCCGTATAACTTTGATATATTGGCCCAGCTTGCTAATACCTCGACAAGATTGTCAATTTTTAGCTACTCCGTCTTTCAAAAGAAACTCGAGAGACATTGAGTGAAGCTATGATGTAAGCTGATACTTGTAACATTCCTCAAGAAGCCAGAGGAAGAGCCTATAACATGCCTTCATTGTCACAGTGTAATGGAACTTATACCCAACATCACCTTTACACAAGATGATATGCTGTTGGAAGATAATCGTCATGACCGACCCTTCTACTTCACGGGATATGTCGATACCATGAAGGTCGATCGCATTTTGATCGATCCTGGGTCTGCACTTAGCATCATGCCAAAGACTCTACTAGATACATTAAAGATTCCTGTACACAATCTTTCAACAACCATCACGACAATCTTAGGATTCAATTCTGGAAGAAGTGAACCTCTGGAAAAGATTCGTCTGAAGGTTTAAATAGGCAATCTTCGTACAAAGGTTACTTTCTACGTGATCGATAATCATGGCTCTTATAATGCTTTGCTGGGAAGACCCTTTCTGCATGAGCATAACATTGTACCATCCACTCTACATCAATGCTTCAAATATGTAGATGTCAATGGAGAGGTTCAGAAGGAAGTAGCCGACTTAAATCCTTTCAGGGGCATTGAAGCGTATTGTACTGACTTCGGATGTACAAGGAAGAGTTCATGAAGGTTGTATTGGCGATAGATAGTGAGGAAGATCAGAAAGATACTTCAAAAGATGTTCTCATAATCCCCGTCAAAGGACGTACTACTCGTCCCTCTTTTCTCAGACGTTGACTGTACATCTTTACTCTCATAACAAACAACCTCCTGTTGTAGAAAGGGAACAAAAGGAGATCACCCCTTCTGAGCCTCTGGTTATCGACCTTCGTCGTAACAAACCTTCTCCTTTCCTTCTCCTCCTCTGGTTATCAACCTTACTAAGCCTTCTGTTAAGGCTAAGAATCCTCCTTCTCCTCCTCTGGTTGTCAACCTTACTAAGCCTTCTGTTAAGGCTAAGAATCATGTTGTAAATGATGATGTACAAATCAATAAAATAGCATCTCCTTTACAGTATACTGATGTTCTTTATTATACTTGATGTTATTTAGAAATGTTAGATAACTTCGAACCACTTACCATAGGAGCAGTTCAAGCTTCCCAAAACGAAGTATTGCTCGAACCAATGCAGGACTCATTTCTTAGTTCCCTCCAGAAAGAAAGATGAACTTCCTATACTTTTTAGTAAAGGAACAGAACAGAAGATCATGTCCGATAGTGAAGAAGAAAATCACGATAACGGAAGACTTCAACTACGCCGTTATAGTCAACAATCAAGAGATATCATTCAAAAGATGGGCTATAATTTTAAAGCTGGTCTCAATGGCGGTAAAGGAAGGCGAACTCCTATTCGTATTCCTGCTCCAAAAGGAAAAATCACAACAATACTACAGCAAAATGAAGCGGGGACTGGGTTATACTTCGCCAATACCGACTCCAGAAGCTTCCGAATCCGAAAAAGAACGATCTAACTCTTCTGATTTGTTTCATGGGACTCAGACACCAGTGTAGGGCACGTCCATCGAGTGACTCTATCTTCCAATATGGTAATTGCCGAATTCTCGGAAGACGACGAAGATTTTGCCGAAGTCTCTGAATCTGATCCTTGGGCACAAAGGATGGATACTCAATGGGAGCTTCGCTTCGAGCAACGTGAGCCACCTACCGAAGATCAGTTGGTTCAAGTCGACGTTGGAGATGAAATCTCCTCAAGACCAATAGTTGTCAGCAAAAGCCTCCCTGAAGCAGATAAACAAGAACTGATCCAACTTATTAGGAAATACATTGATGTATTCGCTTGGAGCTATGAAGACATGGCGGGATTAGATCCTCAGATCGCTATCCATAAGCTCAACATTCTGCCGAATGCGAAGCCAGTCAAGCAGCAACAGCGTCGATTTCGACCTGACATGATGGACGCCATAGAAGCTGAAATCAAGAAGCTCGTTGCCTGTGGCTTCATCAGAGAAGAACAACATCCAGACTGGGTAGCTAATGTTGTCCAGGTCCGAGTCTGCATCGACTTCAGATACCTTAATGAAGCTTGTCCTAAAGACGAATTTTTTCTTCCAATCACTGATGTCATGATCGACAAAACTTACGGATTTGAACATATCTTTTATGGATGGATTTTTAGGATATAATCAAATCAAGATGCATCCGGAAGATGAGAAACATACATCTTTTCGCACTTCTCTTGGAGTCTATTACTATACAGTCATGCCGTTTGGTCTCAAAAATGCTGGTACAACTTATCAGCGGGCCATGAGTACTATCTTTCGTGATCATTTGCGAAAGACGGTTGAATGCTATGTAGACGATATTGCTGTCAAAAGTCGTCTAAAAGAAGACCACATTCAAGATTTGAGAACTATATTCGATCTAATGCGCCAGCATCACTCAAGATGAATCCCACCAAGTCATTCCTGGGAGTCTCTAGTGACAAATTTCTTGGATTCGTTATTACCTCTAAAGGTATACACGTTGACCCTGAGAAAATCAAAGCTATTCAAGAGATGCGTCCTCCACGCAACCTAAAAGAGCTACGAGGATTCCAGGGACGGCTTGCGTATATCAGGAGATTCATCTCAAATCTCTCTGGACGCTGTAGACCGTTCACTCAACTCATGAAGAAAGGTGTCTTTTATTTGGAATGAAGAATGTCAACAAGCATTTGAACTCATAAAACGGTACTTGATGAACCCTCCAGTTTTAGTACCTCCAGCCTCAGGAATACCCTTCCTGATGTATGTTCGAGCAATGGACCATTCATTAGGTGCTTTATTAGCTTAGAAGAATAAAGAAGGTCATGAACATGCTACTAATCTTTGCCGTACAATGATTGGAGCTAAATATCGATCAGTATGTTAGCCGTACAATGATTGGAGCTAAATATCGATACACCCCAGTGGAAAAAGAATGTCTAGCTTTGATGTTTTCTGTTCAAAAGACGAGACATATATCACTGGCCAAACTATCATGTTATTTCTAGAGTTAACCCTCTCCGGGTCCTGATGAAGAAGCCCAGTACTCAATTCCAGGCTTGCAATATGGGCCATATTGTTAGCACAATATGATATGGTTTATGTTCCAAAAGTCTGTAAAGGTCAAGCCCTTGCGACTTTCTGGCAGCTCATCCAGTTCCCGAAACGTTAGACTCTACGATGAGATTCCAGACGAAACTTTGGAGTCCAACATGATTTCAGAAGAAAGAATTCTTACATGGCGTTTCTTCGATGGTGCATCCAGAATCGGACCAAAGGTTGCTATTGTGCTGGAGTTGGAATCGTACTCGTCTCACCAGAAGGGTTAGTTTATCAAAGAGCTTATTCTTTAGATGAGTCGTGTTCCAATAATGTTGCTGAATACAACGCTCTGCTCATTGGTCTCCAATTGGCTAAACAATTATGATATTGAATATCTGAAGTGATGGAGACTCCAAACTGATTGTCAACCAAGTTAGAGGCACGTACGAAGTTACATCAAGATCTAGTCATATCATGATGTAGCGATCAAGATGGCTACTTCATTCAAAGCCTTCTTCATCGAGCATGTACGTCGAGCGTGTAATACAGAGGCTGATGCACTCGCTAATCTTGCAGCAGTGTTAACATTCCAGTAAGAAGACAACAAAATGATCGTCATCACTAATAGAGAGTTATTTGCGTCGAGAAAACTTAAATATTGAAGTCAACAATTCAAACATGGAATTCAAACAATTCGGTTGAAGTTTGTACTATCAATGAGATTAGAGTACTCCTTTATAGAGTTCGTGGTCCATGATATCTTACCCGAAGATCCTAAGGAGGCTACAACAATTCGTCGGCGGTCACTCAGATTTATTATAATCTGCTACAAAGACAGACGAACGTTTGACGGCTTACTCTACGCTGTCTCGCAGGAGAGGGAAGCAAAACAAATACTTTGTAAAGCTCATGACGGTTGTGTGGCGCACATCAACCTGGTCCTAAAACTACAGGATTGTATTCGCCATATGGGTTACTATTGGCCCTCGAGGGTATCTGATGCAATCGAGTATGCAAGGAAGTGCGAGCATGTCAAATCCATGCTGACTTCATCCATCAGCCATCAGAATTTTTTCACCCGACGCAGCATCATGGCCCTTTGAAGCTTGGGACATGGATGTCATTGGTCCTATTAACCTCCTCGTCTCGAGGATATCGGTTCATATTGGCCATAACTGATTATTTCTCAAAGTGGGTTGAAGCTATACTTTAGCTGAGGTCAAGACAAGCTGTATTATCATTATAAGCATCATGTGATCTACAGATTCGGTGTTCCTCGGCGAATCATTCACGATAATGGGCCACAATTCATCAGTCAGAAATTCACTCGATTCTGCGATGACAACATGATCAATAATATTGCTTCTACAGCTTACAATCCTGCAGCCAATGTTATAGATTTCGCTAGGCGGAGTCGGTGCGTTGAGGGCCCGACTAGCGCCTAGGGCGCCTAGGCGCTGAGTTGATTTTAATTTTTTTTTTTTGGCTCATGAGTTTCTATATAAATAACATGTATGTTACACTTATAAACACAAAAGCTATTGAGCATTTATGGATAGTGTAGCAATGCTTAAGACTTGGTACATGAGTTAGCATGGGTTCGAATCCCATGTTTCTGTTTTGCTTCAAAATTTTTTTTTCTACTTAAAAAAAAACACATATAAGGGGGAGGAGAGGAGAGAGAGTCACCAGACTTCTCTCCCCCCCTCTCCTCTCCTCCTCCCCTCCTCCCCTCCGCTCCCCTCTTCCCTCCTCCCCTCCGCTCCCCTCTCTCCTTCCCTCTCCGCTCCCCCCTCTCCTCCTCCCCTTCGCTCCCTCTTCCCTACGACGACGACGACGACGACGACGATGACGTCGACGTCTACAAAACAACAACAACAACAGTAGCAGCAGTCGGCGGCGACGACGGCGACGACGGTGGCAGGTAAGTATTTAATTTTGTCGAATATATATATATATTTTTGATTTTTTTTTTCTTGAAAATTTCAAAAAAATTAACCCTAACCCTAGGCCCGACTAGGTCCGACTAGGGCCGCCTAGGGCCGCCTAGGCCCGCCCAGCGCCTAGGCCGGCCGCCTAGGGCCTTTTCGGTGCGGCCGACGGCCGCCTAGGCCGATTTTTAGAACACTGCCTGCAGCTAACGGGTTGACAGAAGCATTTAGCAAGACCATCATCAAACTCCTTAAGAAGTTTGTTTCTACCAACAAACGGAACTGGAGTGAAAAGCTAGGAGAATGTCTGTGGGCTTACCGTACTACTATACGTACTCCTACAGGCTGCACACCTTTCTCTTTGGTATATGGATGCGAAGCCGTCTTACCATTGGAAATCCAGATCCCTTCCTTAAGGATTGCCATTGCCAATGAACTCACAACCGTAAACAATGATCGTCTGAGACTTCAAGAGCTTGAAGCGCTTGACGAGAAATGGCTCCTAGCTCAACAACATATTGAGTTATACCAAGCTCGTCTATCAAAAGTCTTCAACCGTAAAGTCAAAGTCCGAACATTTCAGAAAGGAGAACTAGTTCTAACCGTCAGACGTCCTATGACTATGACGCACATGAGCAAAGACAAATTCGAAACGAAGTGAGAAGGACCCTACGTTGTAAGCAAAGTTTTCTCCAACGGAGCTTATCAATTGACTAGTATGGATGATCGAGTCGCTATGATGCCCATTAATGGCAAATTTCTCAAGAAATATCATGTTTGAAGACAGAGATATCAACACAGAGAATCAGAATGTAAATACAAATTCCTTTTATTTCATAACTCAGGCAGGAGGAATTACATAAAATTAACGAGGACCAGAGCCCTCTTGATTGAAAACATATTTCGCAAGAAGCTCGAAGACATTATTGTCCAACGACACCAGTAGTTCACAAGCAGCCTTCCTCAGAGCTTCTTCTTCGACAGTACTTCCAGGCTCCACCAGTTTGGCAAGAATGTCCTGTTTTGATTCAGGAACAGCCGAGCTTTCTTCCACTTCTGGCCGAATGGGTGGCGAAGGCTCGTCGAAATGAGTGTCGATGGCGGCTTCGATCTTTGGGATGGCCTCAGCCAGCTTGGGTGCATCTTCGGAAGACATTTGCGATGAAAGGATAGGTGTGGATAACATTCTCAAAAGTTCTGCACTATTTAGACAGAAAGGCCAAACATTCTGTCTCAGGAATCAAAACAACATTTCCTCGAAAATGCATGTTCCTTCATTCATCCCTATTCATCTCGTGAATAGATCTTCATTTATTGTCTATCTCGAGAATCGAAACGATCTTTCCTTGAAAAGGCATGCTTATTCACTTATTAATCTTTTTAGGCCTAAATTTATTATCGTTTATTTACTTTCTCGTAAATAAAGCCACATATAATAAATACTCAAAATCTCCCGTGGAGTCCATCCAAATCATCATTTCTGTCTTTTGAATCCCAGCTGTTTTTAAAGATATCTTATCTTTATGATAAATCCGTATTATCACAGATATCGTCTTTTTAGACATGATACCCTGTCTTTGAGTCCCAGCTGACTTGAAGATCATCAATAGAAAAATGAATTCACGTCCCCATTACCTCTGGATTCTATTTTCTATATTATCACATTAAGTCATAAAGGAGAGAAAAATTATTCTTTATTCCTTCTTTAAAAATATAGATACATCTTAATAAAAATCTATTACATCTCGGATTTCCATTCTAAATATAACAAATGGAGGTCTATTACATCTTTGGATCTTCTTGTTGGTGCCAGTTCCGTACCGACTCGACCTGAAGCAGCGAGCGAGGCAACGAAATCAACTCTGGTCTTCTCTCTCAGAAAGACGAGAGGAGAAAGACAGAGGACAACAGCCCGAAGACAAGCTGCTGTCAATACAACTGGTGGAGAAAAGACGACTCTTCGTGAGAAGTAGGAATTAAATCACCCTTGTGATACGATTCCTAGTTCTGTGTCTCCACCATCCAACTCTCATGTATAAAGGTCCTTCCTACCATCTCGAGGAAGCCCTTTTAAACATGAAGAGTTCTGAGCTCTCTGATGTGTGTGTCAAGGTGGTTCAGCTCCATAGTATCCAAGATCACCAATACCAGTTCTGAAGAATCTTGCCAACCGATTCCCTGCAAGAAGTGAACGAGAAGAAGTTAGTGAGTTTACAGAGTGCAATGATCAAATCTGTACAAAAATTACAGGTTGCGCCGAGACTTCTATGTTGCACAGCATCTGTGTTGCGCCACATTTTTATGGCGCAGTATCTGTGTTGCGCCACATTTTGTATAGCGCAGCATCTGTGTTGCGCCATATTTTGTATGGCGCAGCATCTGTGTTGTGCAACATTTTATATGGCGCAGTATCTGTGTTGTGCCACATTTTATATGTCGCAGCATCTGTGTTGTGCCACATTTTGTATAGCGCAGCATCTGTGTTGCATCGCATCTATATAGCGCAACATCTTTGGTGCGCCACATCGCATAATAACAGTTTGAATACTATGTGTGTGACAACAACCAAACCCTAAAAAGGGTGGCGCGAGTCAGAAGGTGAACCGAACTCTAAAAAGAGAAGGCGCACGATGAAAAGATCAAACCAAGAAACCCTAAAAAGGATTTGGTTGATACGATCGATACATGAATCAATGATCAAAATGTTCACCTTCCATGGCCGGGTTGACAGTCTCTCGTCGTGACGAAGGCGGAACGTACTAACACGCACGTCGCTGCTCTCTGCATGATGAAGCGCGAGATGAAGGCTCATCGAAGCCCTTTCCTCTCTTAACGTTGAATCTCCCGGGCACTATTAGGGTTTATCGAAGAAGCTTCTGAGTCTGGAAGAAGAGACAGAGTGGTCAAAGGAGATCGGGAAGAAGAGAAAGAGGTAGGGTTTCGAGAAAGTCACGTTGGTGAAGAATGAAAGGACCCAGAGGGTATGGCTATTTATAGCCCAAACAGTTACGCAATCTATGCTGAAGAATCGGGCTCGAGTTGACTGGCGCAACCCAGACAAAACTAGCATGATTCAAAGTATTTCAAAACTTTGAAGTGTTTTCAAATTTCGAAAACTTTGAAGGGGGTCTTGTAGAGGCTAAAAATCAAGCTGCGCCGCTCCTGAAAGTCATATCATCAGGTTGTGCCAATATCAAGTTGCGCAACATCAGGTTGTGCCAGCATCAGGTTGCGCAGGAGACAGGTTGCGCGAGCGCCACGTGGCGCACTTCCTCGAGAAGCTGTAACGGCATCATCATTGCCTGACAGCTGACAACACGTATATCAAGGAGAATCTGTTCGAATCCTGCGCAACACGAAGCTCGAGAAGATTTGGTCAGATTTAATGATAGCTAGCAATTTGCGCAACGTGTCAGGGTGCGCGAAGACGTACTTAGGTGCAAGTTGAAGATGACAGCTAGTAGTTCGCACAATGTATCAGGGTGCGCGAGGTTGAACTCAGACGCAAGTTGCTAGGTTGTGTCCCCGCGCAACCTGATGAAGCTCGTGCAAAGTGATCGAACAGTATCCAGAGCAGGGTGACGTGGCGCGCATGCCACTAACTTCGTCGAATGTGCCCACTATACTGTCTACGACCACGCGCATCTCAATTAAACGATGCCACGCGTCCACAGCAGTTAGTGCAACCGCTTGCGCAAGTGAACAGGAGGCGCAACTTGAAGTGCGCGCAACCCAGTATAACTGCTAAACAGTTATTTCAAGAACTCTATCAATAGAGTTTCAAATTAGTCTCAAAGCATCACGAATGATCATAATCTCCCGCTAAAGTGCTGTTGCATCCTTCAGAGGCTCGTGTCTTCGATATCACATCGTGCAAGGGATAAAGTGATCGTCTTCTGATCAGATTCCTATAGTTGTACTTCCCCAGAAATCAATTGTACTCTTGTACTCTTTTCTTAGTTTGTAATCAAACTTTTGTTTTTGCAAACATAGGATACCCAAGAAAAATACATTGTATCGCCTTAGGATCTAATTTAGAAAGGGTTGGTCCGGTATCCCGAACATAGCATAAGCAGCTAAAGATTCTGAGAGGAAGAGTAAATGGCTCTCTTCCAGGAAAAAGCCTAGAAAAGGGAGTGCTACCATTGAAAACTGACGATGGCATGCGGTTAATAAGATAACAAGCAGTAAGAACCGCGTCCGACCAAATTCTCTTGGAAGTACGTGCTTGAAACATAAGAGCACGTATTGTTTCCAGTAGATGGCGATTCTTACGTTCGGCTACACCATTTTGTTGTGGTGTGTACGCATAAGTAGTTTGGTGGATGATTCCATTGCGGACCAGATGTCCATCGAGATCACGAGATAAATACTCACGACCATTGTCACTCTGAATTTTTTGATTGGAATACCAAATTGTGTTTTTATTTTGGCATGAAAGTTACACCAATAAACAACTCAGAACGATTTTTCATCAAATAAACAAAAGTGACACGTGAGTAATCATCAACAAAAGTAACAAAGTACCTAAAATCCATTACTGATTCAATCGGACAAGGTCCCCATACATCAGAATGTGCCAACTCAAAAGGAGTGGAAGCAATTTTATTTGAACTCACTGGATAAGGAACCCGGTGATGTTTAGCTAAACTACATGGCTTACAATGAAAAGAAGCGAAAATATCTAAAGATGGGTACATTTTCTGGAGAGCTTGGGATGAAGGATGGCCTAACTGACAATGTAATTCGAAAGGATCGAGTTTCATGCCGGCACAGACAACAGAAGAAGTTGCGTCAAACAGGTACAAGCCTCCAGCCACATGCCTCTTACCGATAGTCTTTCCAGTTTTCAGGTCCTGAAAAACACAACCATCAGAAAAAAAGGTTACCGAGCAATGTAGTTCACGAGTAATTTGACTAATAGAAATTAAACTGAACGGGTTCCCAGGTGTAAGTAATACAGAATCGAGTGACAGTCCGAAAAAAAGACTGGCACTTCCACGACCTCGGACTGTCAGGGAACCGCCATTGGCTACAGTAATGCCAAAAGCACGACGTACAGGTACATAATCATGTATCATACATGCGTCACAGTCATATGAGAGGACGCACCAGAGTCAATTACCCACTGCTTGGGTTTGACTTTGCATGCTGCTGAGTATCCAGCTGTGGATCCAGACGTAGAAGCTTCACCACGACGTTGAACCTGAAAATCAAGGAACTCTATATATGAGTCCGAAGTCATCTGAATAGATCGGACACCATCATCAGGGGCATCAGTCGTGATATTGGCAGCGGGTGATTTAGTGCATTGCCAATAGAAATGGTCAAGCTGACCACAATTAAAGCAAGTACACGGTCTTCCTTCATCACGACCGCCATTTTCACGTCCTCCATCTCGACCAGCATTTCGGCCACTACGGCGGCCGCCACGACCACCACGGAATCCTGTACGAGCTGCACCAAGAGCAGAGCGATCAGCAGAAGTATCACCCGGAGTGGTCTCAACTACTTTTGCCGTTCGAAGGACACGATAGTGTGCTTCCAACAGAAATGATACATCAGATCCAGCAATAATCTGAGAGCGAGCATAGTTCGCATCAGGAGGGAGAGAGGCAAGATAAGCCATGACATGAAGCAGCTCACGTTGAGCCTTTGCTTCATTAATATCCGACGTAAGAGGTAATACGCGGTCGATCTCATCCGTCATAGCCTTAAAGGTCCGAAAATGGTCTTTATGAGATTTGTCTCCTTAATTTGCTCGGTAGACACCAACGACCGAGTCATAGATACGAGACAAATCGCGTTTATCATCAAACGCCGCCACCAACACCTCCCATAAATCTTTCACGGAGTCCGTATTTTGAACCATGTCTTCCACCGATGGTTCCATGGAATGTATCAACTGTGTAAACAGTCTACTGTCATCTGTCTTCCATTTCTCAAAGATGGGATCATTTTCTGCTGGAGGATTGTCAGTCAGATGTTTGGACAACCGCATTCCTCGAAGTGTCTTCTCGACCTTCTTTCTCCATGTCGAGTATCCCTCTGGCCCTTCCAACCGTCGATCGACAAGTCGAATGGAGAAAATCGTCGTGCTAGTGCCCGATAGTGTGTTGCTGACACTAGTATCTGTGGCACTGCTATTCGCCGTAGTCTGCCATCTGTCAGAGATTCGACTGTCGATGTGTTCTTTCCACTTAATAAACACAACAACTCTGCCAATGCGCTAAAAACGGAGCCAGAACCTGCACACGCGCATAGGAAGCATACAGTATGGATCACAAGCCAGAACAGAGAGATAACCCATGTTAGTCTCTGTTAGATCCTGGTGTGAAGATCAAGGAAAGACACAAAGATTCATGCACAACAAACCATATGTGTGCTTTTTGTTAAATTTCCGAAAGAAGCATTGAGGGGCAGAGGTTCCAGCAAACAACAATATGTTTACCCTATGAGAATCCCAACAATGAATTTTATTTTTTTATTTTTTTTTGAAACCTAATTTAGGGTTTGGAGGGATTGGGTGGCGGCTGATGGAAGGAGGAGAGGGTTAGGAATTTGAGTCGGGGGGGGGGGGGGGGCTGAAAGGGCAGCAGGTCGGGGGCGCAAGGCGGGGGGGGGGGGGGGGGGGGGCAGCAGCGGGGAGGGGAGGGGTGTTGACAGGGCGGCAGGGTCGGGTGGGGACAACAGCAGTGCGGGTGGGGGGGGGGGGGGGGTTGACGGCTTGGGTTTGTGGGGAGAGATTAGGGTTTTGTGGAGAGAGGGAGAGTGATGGATGATGGCTAGGATTTTGGCTCTGATAATACCATGTAGAGTTGGAAAATAATGAATGATTATTATTAATGAGGGACTACATATATATAGGAGAGGTTAGCCTCCTCTCCTATTACTCTAAGCAATGTGGGACTAAAGCCCATTAACCAATAACTCTAATATAACACTTAACATTATTGTTGTTGTTGTTGTTGTTGTTGTTGTTAGTTATTATATTTCAGACTAAACGGTGGAAAAATCCCTTCGCGTTTCATTAAACGAAACATAAACCCAAGTATAAGGACATAACTCCTAACAGAAACAAAGAGATAAGTACAAGATACAATACTCCAAACAAAGCCAAATGATCTGTCAGCCAGTCGAAACTTGTTGCAACTAGAATCCAATGCTTTCATTGGTAAGAGTATATGATGTATGTTGTGCTTCCTTTTGTTTTCATAAAATGATCCCTTTTGAAGATCCAATTTCATTAAACCATCCCTTTTGTTGGTGTGTTCTCTTTGATGATGGTGTTTGGACTGTTGGAGGCCCTTGCAGTTTCTGTCTTGTATTGTTTATGATAGGAGTTCTAAAAAGTTTTGGATGTAATATGATTGTTACCTAAGGTTCCTTCTAGATGCTTAAGTACAAATTACTGTAAGTACTTATTTTTTGTCTTTAGTTCCCTGAATCCTGACATTTCAGAAATGCAAAATCATATAATGCTACAGGAAAATCATCATCACCTACTTTAAGCACGTGAATGTTGAGACATCAGACACACTAGAATCTTGTGTCATAAATACTAAGATTCTCTTCTGAATAGCCTCGTAAGTACACTTCTGAATAGCCAAGTAATTACACTTCAGGCATAGTGTGGCTATTAAGTTCTTGAGAGCACTTCTGCTTGAAGTAGGAAATATTTAAGCCTGCTTCATTTTAGAGTTATTTTTGATACGACTTGTCCAGTTTAGTGGAGCAAATTTGGATAAAAGTCTAGTTCGCTTTTAGATATCTTCAACTTTCATGCTTTTGTAGGTTGCTAGCCATACTATTTTTACCATAGTTTGAGGTACCGATCCGGCATGTTCCGATACGATACCGACCGATACCGGTATTGGCCGATACTCATACTGGGAGTCTCTTTTCCAATCAATTCGGCAAAGAAAATTGAACGAAAAAGGCCAATCAACATGGGTGTAGAAGTACAGGAAGGTTGCAAAATCATATAAAAGAAGAAAACTTATTTGTAGCAGGTAAACCAATCGGGAAGGGTGACTACTATTTCATTCAATTTCAAAGGGTAACTACTATTTCATTCAATTTCATTTAAAACTACTAAGAAACAACAAGGCAAATACTTGAGGTTATGCTTAAATGTATAAAATAATGTTTTTTTTTTATAAATTTTAACAATTATTTTCTTTCCGATACCAAAAAATTTCGGTACTCCGATCTGAAACCACCGATACTGCCGATTCCGATATTCATAGGAAGGGTCCGATACTGATTCCGATACGGATATTACGAACCTTGATTTTTTTTACTAGCAAATTACTTCAATGAACTTTTGAGGCTTTGCATTAACTACCATTATGTTAACCTATATTCACATTTGACGGGAATGTGCTACATGGGACTAATTTGGGACGGGAATTTTGTCCCTAAAATAAATATATAAAAAATCCCCATCCTTTTCTTCTCCCGTCCCCTAAAGCAGAAGAAAAAAGGTTCAAGATAGCAAAATGTAAATAAAAATATTGTAGTAGCAACTTACATATACGTGAAACTTGAAGGTATTTGGATGCAAATTAGCCTAAATAAACCAGCAAACCAAACTCTGGTTTGTATAGTGGTGTAAATATTACTGCAAAATAAAGAAATAATGTGTTGCATTCCGAACGGGTGCTTTCTTTCACAAATCAGTGGCTGAAATGATCTTGGTTCTAGTTGCATGAACACGGATACGGCATATGACACGGTAAGGGGATGGCCACATGGACATGACAGCTATTTTGTTGTCCTAGTGTATTTTGAAGTGTCTGGGTATACATGTCCAGCACGACCCGGCCTACATTTTTGTAGTGTTCGTGCTTCGTGGTCTTGATCCATCCATGCTTCTCAAGAAAGTTTGTTTCTTTTCTTAGTACAGTTAATATAATTGTTTGATTAGAAAGAGCAAAATGTTCTCTGCTAATATGAAGACATCATTATTATGTGTACTATGTTTTTTTTTCCCTTCTTTTTGGGATAAGTATATATACCAACTTTTAAACGATTCAAAACCATTAAGCAATCTAATTGTGGCCCTTAGAAGGAAAAATAAAGTATTGTTTATTTAAAGACTTGTTTCAGCAGTACCATGATCAGTTATCAAATTATTTGCAGCGAAATAAACTCAAGAGCTGCTGATTTTCACATGCATTTGATACAATATGCAAAAATATTTTCCCTCAAGGTAAAATATATCTGATATTTTTTGACTTTCTATGTTCATCTTGGCATAAGATTTTACCTTTTTTTTTTTGTTTTGGGTGTTGAAGAGTAGATTAGTTATATTCATTTTATACATTTATTACTTTATGTATTTTTCATTTATTGCTAGGGTTAGTTATGTCTTTTCATATGTTTTATAGTCTTATAAATATTGACCAAGAATCCTAATAAAATTTTAGCTCGTTCTAGCAAAATGTAGTCTCTTTATTTCTACAATGAGTAGGCAAAATAAATAACTTATAGTATAAATTTAGTTTACTTTTCTTTAGGTTAGCATGTCATTTTGTCTTAAAGACTTATGCAAGGCTAGTGTTGTAGCTTTTCCAAGCATACTTGTGACGGTTTGCATACTACGCAATACTTGAGCTGCTTTTTTCTTTTTATTGTCAGTGATTTACGACTTGTTCAGGGACGGGAACATCATGGCAGTTGATGGTGAAACGCCATTGGCATGGAGATTTTACCTACATTTACCTACATTTACAAGAATAAATGCTAGTATATTTTCAGCTGTGTGAAGCCTTTCTTCAATTGGGCTGCTGCACGGATGTTACTCAAGTTTCTGCTCAAGGCTATATATGTAGAGCATGGAAGTGAGACTTTTTTGAGACATCAATTCGAAAGTCTTTTCAATTCTTTGACTCCTACTGAACTATTTTTTTGTGCTGATAGGTTTTGTTTAAGAAACTGCTTGTTTTAAATGTTCTTTCATTGGATTTTTTTTTTTGTGCAGTTCTTCGGCTGCTAATACACTCGAGTTGTACCAGTGCACAACGGCTTGATCATCGCAGCTATGAATCTGGTGGACGTTGAGAGAAATGTAACGATAGGAATAATTTCTCCGGTAATTGAAGATCCGGCGTTAATTGGTTCAAGAAGTTTTGCTAAAGGCCTTCTCGGGAAAGAAATGTTAGGGACTCGCGTGGGTTGTCCCACAGTTTCTCCTCCTCGAGCTGGCAGAGCAATATGATGAGATGAAAAGAGTATTAACACTGGAAGAAAATAAGGACTATAAAGAAAAATGATGGAAATTAGGGTTCTAATACTTTATTGATAAACTTGCGAAAGAAGACAAGTAAAGTGCAAATGAGAAGAGCAAGAAGAATCTCAATTTTTCCATACTCTATTCCTCCTACTCATTCCCTTGTATGCCTGGAAAAGTTGTATGTTTACATGGCCCAACTAACTAATACTGAGCTGTATTAATTATTTGGGTGACTAGGATGCCAAGCTGGCAAATATTCTGTTATCTCAACCGTTTTATTGAAACTGCAGGAAAAAGAGGAAATGCTCCGGTACTCAGTTGAGTACCCAACCTGGCTGCTTCTTCAGGAATGGCTGCTGCTCTACACAACCTAGTCCAACTGTGCAGTGAACTTCTGGGCTCAGGTAAGGACCCTAACAAGAAATCGACATCGATACCGAAGAACATCGTACAGAACTTGCTACTGGAGCTTTACATATCGGCTTTCTTATGCTTGGTGGCTGAATTTATCTCTAGTCTTGCAGTATGATAGCTTATGCACACTATAACACAAGTTATTCTTCCAATTATTTTCCCTCTGTTCTTTCTGTCTTTGTACATCTACATACTTTGAGGACCAATAACAATCTAAAAGTTCTCTCTGGAGGATTGAGCAGTGTTACAAATTTTTAACAAATACTGCTTCAAGATTCCCAACTATTCTTGGCTGATTTTGTCTAAATTAATTTGATCATATGGTTTAATTATATGATTGGTCTCACCTTTAGGATCGATACTATTTTTTGTGTTTCTTCTTATATGATTCTCTTGGAAGGATATTTAATACAATTTCATCCCAAATCTAGCCAACTTGAATTAATAGGTCGGGTTATACACAATCTTGCTTTTATAAAAAATTTAGGGTTTTTAATGAACAATTAGAATTACTTATTTATCACAAATAATTTTAGTTATTCACACAAAAAAAAAAATCACAAGTGAAAGCAAGATTTGAAGCAAAGTTAATTGTATGACAACAATGGAGGTGACAAACAATGAGGTGATGGAGAGCTCAAACACCGTAAATAATATAAAGTGAAAATTGAGATTGAGAAGAACTTGAGATTTCTATTTAAAAAAAAAAAATTGTATCATAATAATGTATGGTAATCCCATTCTACAATGATATGTTTCCTAACCTAAAACTAAACCAAATTTTCATATTTAAATAATTCTGAAAGTTACAAAAGAAAAAATTGGACTTTCTTTGTGGCTCGACTATACTCCGCCCTTCTTTTCCGACTAGGAAGCGGATGAGGAATTAAACAACTGAAAATTGCTGAGAAACCCAATTTCGGGGTTTTATGAAATGCCCAGAATTATATAATTTCACGTCAGATATTCAAAGATTTCCTTTAGATGCCATGTATTTACAGAATTGACATTTTCATAGTACCAAAAATATCCCTTCGCGCAAATTTGGTCATATATATATATGATTTTGAATTAAAAACTCAGATCTGGTTGCGATTTCGTCTTCTTCTTCTTCTTCACGAGAGATCTGAATTTCATTGCTCTCATCTTCAGCAGAGATCACAAAGATTGTTCGTAGTTCACTGTAATTTTTTTCAGTCGAACTTTGATCATCGTTCGCTCATCATCGCTCATCATTATCATCATCATCATCATCGTCGTGGAGAGATTTGAAGTTTTTTGACGATTAGATCAATTGTGGAAAGAATATCTTCTTCTTGTCTTTTTATAGATCTTAAAACAAGGTGAGAATTCAGATATGTAGAAATTTATTCATCATCTTCTCATATCTCGAATTTTTGTTGAATTTAAATTTATTATGAAGATTTACAACTGAGAAACGATTAGAGATCAGATATTTAATCTCGTTCTTTTGTGAGAATATGAAGGCGAATGATATTCGCCGTGCTAATATGACTGAAATTGTCATCATCCGTTCACTTGTCACAAAGAAAGAGCATTCTTCGTCATATTTAGACGGAGAATGCTCATTCTCCGTTAGTTTTGGACGGAGAATGGCCAATTTTCTTGAAAATGATCATTCTCCGTGAGTTTTAGACGGAGAATGATCATTCTCATGTGTTTTAACACGGGGAATGTCATTCTCCGTTTAATATAAAACGGAGAATGACATTATCCGTATTAATTTAGACGGAGAATGATCATTCTCATGTGTTTTAATACGGGAATGTCATTCTCCGTTTAATATAAAACGGAGAACGGCATTCTCCGTATTAAATTATACAGAGAATAGCTTTCTCATATGTTTTAACATGGGAATGCCATTCTCCGTGTAATTTAACACGGAGAATGAACTTCTCCTTGTAATGTAATACGGTGAATGACATTCTCCGTTTTAAATTAAACGGAGAATGGTCATTCTCATGCGTTAAAACACTGGAATGACTATTCTCCGTGTAATTTAACACGGAGAATGACATTCTCAGTTAGTTTTAGACGGATAATAATCATTCTCCGTTAGTTTAGACGGAGAATGATCAGAAATGTGTTGTCATGTTTGTGATCTCTTCTGTTTTGTGTTATCAGGAGGGGGAATGGATTCAAGTTGTTTAGTTAATCTTTGTTTCAAGGGAGACATAGTTTCCTGCCGTGTCACATATGAAAGTACCGTAGAATTTTTAAAGTATCAAGTGTGCGATCGATGGACTTCTTTGGATCCACTTTCCTTTCGTTTGAAGTTTTTGCATTCCGATGGGACTGAACTGTACGTGGACATGGATTTTTGGCTTCGGTCATTGGTTGGGGGTTTCTATGGTACCCATGACGTGAGCTTTGATCTATTTGTAGAGCAAGTATACTCTCCATGTTCTTCATCGACATCTTTTTCTTGTCAAAGCACTCCCATGGGACCTTCATCTTCCTCTGTTAGTTCTTTGAGTAGATGTTCTCCTACTGTAAAGGATAAACAAGTAGTAGAATTTTATGAGGGCTCAACTGAGACACTAAAGAAGAGGAAATCGAATATGTGGCCTGGATCAATTACCGGCGTTGGTCAGATCTTTCTAAATGGTGTTGAAGAAGTTAGGCACGCTGTTAGGAAGGTATGTTTTGAATCTTGTCATCCATTCCATATGTTAAAATCTGAGCCGGGGAGGTACACCGTTTGCTGCAAGAATTACAAGACCCATGCTTGTTTGTGGAGCTTCCATGCTATATCCATTTCGAAAGATAATCAAAATTTTGAGACGAAGAGGTATGTGGGAGAACACAATTGTGGAGCTGGCTATATGGATAAAGGTAATGTAGTTGTTCCAGCAAAGTTTGTGAAAATTTTGGTTAGTGACATTGTTCGGATGGATCCTAAAAAGTCGACAAAATCAGTTGTCGATGAATTCAAGGTTGACTACGGTTTATCTCTTACCTACGGGAAGGCATACCACGGCATTAGGCTGGTGCACCAAGAAATGTACGGAGATGATGTTAGAGCTTACACCGACTTGTGTTGGTATGTCGACAAGGTAAAGGAAACCAATATTGGTTATGTTATCGACTTTCAGAAAGATGATACGTCAAGGAGGTTTCAGCGGCTTTTTCTTTCATATGGGGCTTGCGTCGAAGGTTTTCAATATTGTCGCCCGATGCTATATTTGGATGCGACTTTCCTTACAGGGAGGTTTAGAGGATGTTTGATGTCTGCTACAGCGAAGAATGGTGACCAACAATTCTACCCTCTTGCCTATGGTATAGTCTCGGGCGAAGATGGCGACAATTGGGAATGATTCCTTAAAAATCTCAAGAACGTTGTTGGATGTAGTAGGCGTATCGTTTTTCTTTCGGATCAAGGCACCAGTTTAGTTTCTGAAGTTCCTAAAGTGTTCCCTACTGCTTACCATAGCTATTGCTATTATCACATGAAGAATAACATACCGCTGAAGGAGAAAGAAAATGAAAGCAAGTATCCGCATGTACTTGAAGCTTGGAGGCAAGCAGTATATGCTCTAATGCCAGGTGTGTAAGTTAGACATATATATGGAGCTTTTATGTGCATTCTTCGTGTATTTTAACACGGAGAATGGCTTTCTCCGTTTAAGTCTCACGGAGAATGGCATTCTCCGTGTTCCTTAACAAGAAGAATATGCATTCTCCGTTAGTTTGGAACGGAGAATGACCATTCTCCGTGTCTATAACACGGAGAATGGTCCCTTTTCATGTGCTTGTGCCTTGACTTCCTTCTTAATTAATTTCTTTTTTTCATGTACAAAGGTGGTTATAAACAAGCAGTTAAGAAGATATATGATCTGAATTGTGGTCATGTTGTAAATTGGATGGATAAACAAAAATATGAACATTGGTCAAATGCATTCTTCCCCGGATGTAGATACGGTGAGGTTGTTTCTAGTTGTGCGGAGTCATTCAATGCATGGATAAAGGCTGAGAAGAAAATGCCTATTTTAGCACTTGTAAACGTTATCCGAGTGAAGATGATGAAGATGATTTTGGATTGCCACAAGGATGCAATTGATTTAAATAACAAATTGACTCCATACGCTGAGAATATGCTGAAGCAGCTTACAGATGATAGCATGTCTTATAAGGTATATCGGTCTGGTGATTTCGAGTTTGAGGTGATGGCAGATACTTCCTCACACCTGGTGAATCTTCTTGATTGGCATTGTAGTTGTCGCAGATGGAAGGTATATGGATTCCCATGCAGCCATGCAATCCAATGCATCAGATTTGGTTCGGGCAGATCAGTTTACGATTTTGTGGAGCAGTATTGGACATCAGATTTCTACAAGAAGCTATATTCATGTACAATTCGTCCAGTTCCAAATTGTGAAAAACAGTTTGAAAATAATCCAACTGACTTGGTTCTACCATCTGTTCCGAAACGGGGCCCCGGTCGTCCAAAGGCGGACCGTTATAAAAGCAACTATGAGAACAAAGAAAAAGAGAAGAGGAAGATGAGGTGCCAGAATTGTCTTGAATTAGGTAATCACAATCGCACCACTTGCCCTCTCCCCCTACGTCCTTCTACGGGGGTCGAGGGGGCAGCACCCCCTCGTTAAAACATATTCATTCCTTCTTTCTTTTATATAATTGTTTTTGGAACAAATTTCTTGCATTTTTGATATCAATGATGCTATTTTGAAGTCTGTTATATCTAATGTTTCACAATTTTTTGACTGCATAATGGCAATTCTTCGTGTAATTTTACACGGAGAATGACATTCTCCGTTTTAAATTACATGGAGAATAGCATTCTCATTCGTTCTAACAATAGGAATTCCATTCTCTGTGTAGTTAGACACGGAGAACGCCATTCTCCGTTTTAAATTACATGGAGAATGAACATTCCCATGCGTTTTAACACTTAGAATGCCATTCTCCGTGTTAGATTAACACGGAGAATGGAATTCTCCTTTTCAAATTACACAGAGAATAGCATTCTCATTCGTTTTAACACAGGGAATGCTATTCTTCGTGTAATTCAAGATGGAGAATGAGATTCTCCGTTTCAAATTACACGGAGAATAGCATTCTCATTCGTTTTAACACTGGAAATTCCATTCTCCGTGTTAGATTAACACGAAGAATGGAATTCTACGTTTCAAATTACACGGAGAATAACATTCTCATTCGTTTTAACACAGGGAATGCTATTCTCCGTTTTAACTTACACGGAGAATGAACATTCTCATGCGTTTTAACACTGTGAATGACATTCTCCGTTTAATTCAAAACGGAGAATGACATTCTCCGTGTAATTTAACACGGAGAATGGCATTCTCCGTTTTAACTTAAACGGAGAATGAACATTCTCCGTATAAAAGAACACGGAGAATAGCATTCTCATTCGTTTTATACTGGGAATGCCATTCTCCATGTAATTAAAGACGGAGAATGAGATTCTCCATGTAAATTAACACGGAGAATCCATTCTCCGTATAATTTAACACGGAGAATGGACATTCTCATGTGTTTTAATACTGAGAATGCCATATTCTCCGTGATTTTATTATAGAAGACACCGCAGATGTTACAGAATATACAGGCAGAGAAAAATGAAATTCAAACAGAAGTATAGAAAGAAGTTCTTTTATTAATATGTCTAGAAATGATCTATTACAGATTCAGAAAGACTCATACTATTCTTCTACAAATGATCTATTACAAAGACTCATATTGTTCTTCTAGAATGCATCTATTACATATTCAGAAAGGCCAAAGAAGTCTAGAATAGGGGTAATCTTAACAGAAGCGCAACCCTTATTCTTCTTGGTACACATACTAGAAGATTGATCTCCATCGAAGCGTATTCCTCCTTTTTTGTATGCGCAACCCCGAATGCCCGAATGAGCATGACAGAGCACAACCTGGTGGCTCTTCCGACATAGCTGTGGCTCTGCCAGCATAACAGAATGCTAGACCGTTACTGAGAAGAGCATAGCATGACACCCCAACTTTTTGACAAAGCACGAGGACTGCCAAGCTGTTGTTCAGGTTCGAACAAGGTGTTCCAATACATCTCGAGATTCACTACTACGTGTTCTTCTACAAGGATATAACTACTTTGAACGAAGAGATCCACAGCCAACTGATGCCAGGCCATTCTCCTCTCAAAACTAAGTCAGGGTCGTGCATAATGGGAATGCTATGAAGATGATGTAGTTTGCTCCTCAAGACAGTCCTTTATATAGGACATATTGTCTAATAAATGCAGATGAACCTAATAGTCAGTATAATGAATCTCATTTAATAGGTTCGTTACAGGTGGATGCCATGCCGCAAACTACTCAACTTTCCCCCAATAAAGAAGGTGGCATTTAAGAGTTGTTACAGGTAGATTAAATGCCGCAAACTCCTCATTTAATAGGTCCGTTGCGTGTAATTTAAAACGGATAATGATCATTCTCATGCGTTTTAAATTATACTTAAATTACACGAGGAATAGTCATTCTTATGCATTTTAAAACGGATAATGACATTCTCCGTGTTAAATTACACGGAGAATGAACATTCTCATGCATTTAACACGTGGAATATCATTCTCCGTTTAATTCAAGACGGAGAATAGAATTCTCCGTTTCAAATAAACGGAGAATAGCATTCTCATTCGTTTTAACACTAAGAATGCCATTCTCCGTTTAAACTAACACGGAGAATGTCATTATCCGTTTTAAATTACACGGAGAATGTCATTCTTCGTATAATATAAAACGGAGAATGGCATTCTCCGTGTTGTCATAAACGGAGAATGACATTCTCCGTTACAAATTAAACGGAGAATGAATATTCGCATGCATTTTAACACGGAGAATTTCACATTCGTTTTACACTGAGAATGTCATTCTCCGTTTCAAATTAGACGGAGAATGAACATTCTCATTCGTTTTAACACTGAGAATGCCATTCTCCGTTTAATTTAACACGGAGAATAATATTCTCCGTTTATTTATAAACGGAGAATGAAATTCTCCGTGTAAATTAACACAGAGAATAACATTCTCATTCGTTTTAACACTAGGAATGCCATTCTTCGTGTAATTTAACACGGAGAATGGTCATTCTCCGTTTCAAATTAACACTGGGACTGACCATTCAAAATGATATATAGAACAATGTAAAAGACAGAGAAGATGTAACAAAAGACGCATACTTCCATTCAAAAATGATGTGTATAAAACATTGTAAAAGACAGAGTAGATGTAACAAAAGACGCATACACAAAAGAATAAAAGTCAAATATAAGAATAAAAAGAAGTTATTAGCCCATTTATGATGTAACTTCCATAATGTTTTCTTCTGATATATTTTTACTTTGAAGCAACCTCTTAGCCCATTTCAACCTAACAGTTGTAATTTGCTGGTGAATGTCATCATCATTTCCTTTTGTTGGTACTGTAAAGGGAGAATTCATCAAGCACTTCATAAAGTATGCCGTATACAAGAGGCAGTTGGGTGCTTTCTGTTGTGGGCAGTTTGTATGAAAAATCGTATGTGTGCTATCGTACTCCACCATAGCTTTGCAACTTCTCATCTTCTCAACTTTTCTCCTGACAATAGGCTCCAAGACCGTCCTTACGGACTCTGCATCTTTCTTGCCCTTGTCGTACGTGTTGGGCACCAAGGAGTTGTAGTGTGCCCACACGTAGGAGCTCAAGTTGAATGTGAGCAGCGTGTAGTGTTTGCTGGTTTGATTAAACAGTGAAATGAATATCCACTCTATGTCTTCCTGTAAATCCAAGATGAAGTCTTCTACATCTATTTTGAAATTGGCAAGGGTACCGGTGGTTGCGCCTTTTTTATGAGCTTGTTCAATGATGGACTGTTTGTAAAAAACAAAATACAATATCATGAGTTACTTTCATCGGTGTACACATGAATAGGGATTTTTCATTTTTTAATTCTTACCAAAATGTGGGGCATCATGAATGCAGCCCACTTTTATTGCACCTCCTACGAACTTGACTGTTCTCCCCTTCTATTCCTGTCTTGAATTTGTTTCATCTTGCTTATCAATACATTGAGTATTCCATCTTCAATGTCTTGATAATCGAAGATGTCTGGTAAGTCTATTGCTGTCAGGATGACAGCAACTCTATATTGATCTTTGCCAGCCGCGTATACAATATTACTGCACATAAATTTATTTTAGATTAAATTAACAGAAATTTGTCAGAAATAATTGTGAAAAAAGACTAGAAAAAAAGAGAGTTCAGAATACACACTGTGGAGTGTTCTTGTTTGTGTATACGATTTCATTGTAAAGCTTCTGCAGCTCTTTATCTGCATTATTCCAAAGTCTTAGGTCCTTGCATGCCTTTAGCATTTCACCATCCTTTATTAGTTGAGCAATCCTGGCATCTTCGGCTTTCGCATCAGCCTTCTTATTCCTTCTTTTTGTTATGGACTGAGTTTTTTTTTCTTTCGGATCAGCATTAATCTTCCGCTTTTTATTAGCCTCCAATAATGTTTTCTTACCCAATGGAGTAAAATCATCATCGGCTACTACTGATGATGGTTTTGGCAACCTCTTTTGCTGCTGCCTTCCTCTTTTTTTGGTTACTGCTGGATCAGAAAGTTCAGCAGGTTGTTGTTCAGCAGCTTGTTGAGGCTCTTTAAGCTGTAATACTGTAATTATGCTTGAAGATCATCAATTTTTGAATCCTTTTCAATGACTTCTTTATTCAAAAATTCAACTTTCCCTTGAAGCTCGTTTTTTCTCCTTAACGAGCCTTTTATTGCTTCTTTTAGTTGCTCTGTTATTTGCACTGTATAAAAGAAAATTAATGAAAGGGAAAATGTCAATAAAAAAAAGAAAAAGAAAAGAGCATTCTCCGTGTAAATTAACACGGAGAATGGTCATCCCCATACGTTTTAACACTGGGAAAGACCATTCTCCGTGTAATTTAACACGGAGAATGACCATTCTCCGTGTAACTTAAGACGGAGAATGGCACTCCGTGTTAATTTACACGGAGAATGGTAATACACATGCATTTTAACACTAGAATGACCATTCTCCGTGATAGTTACACGGAGAATGGCATTCTCCGTGTTAAGTTACACGGAGAATGGTCATTCTCATGCATTTTGACACTTGAAATTTCATTCTCCGTGTAATATAACACGAAGAATAGCATTCTCCGTTTTGAATTACACGGAAAATAACCTTCCAGTGTCAAAATGATAGAGAATAGCAATTATCCGTTTCAAATAACACGGAGAATGCCATTCTCCGTGTTCTTATACACGGAGAATGGCCATTCTCCTGGAAGATTACAAATCAGAAATTTAAAATAGAAAAGATTTTACCTTGTGCATGTAGCCCTTTAACATTGTCGATGAGCCGTGCATTATCAGCAATAAGAACAGAATTCTGCTTTCTCAAATCATCCAGTTCATGCACAGAGCCCTCCATCACAACGTTGGCTGCACGTTGTTGCGCTTCTTGTGCCTCGAGCTCTTTCAGCTTTTCTTTGAGTTTCTCGTTCTCAAGGTTGGCTGCACGTAACTGCGCTCCTTGTGCCTCCATCTCTTTTAACTTTTTTTTGAGTTCTTCATTCTATGCAAGAATATCAGAATGATGTCTTCTCAAATCCTTCAATTCCTGCACTTGAGTCCTCCATCACAGCGCCCATTTCATCATGCTGTGGTATCGGTTGTTATCAAAATTATCCCTACCTGTTTGTTGGTGTTCCTCTCCCTCTTTTTCAACTTATTGTATATGGCTCATCTTCTTTGTGCCCTTCTTCTTCTCCAACAGATATAATCAGATCTTTGAATATCATTTCGATTTTAAGTTGTTGTGATATTCGACCCTGAGGAAGTTTGAGATTTCGTACCCATTCCATGTGAAAAATCTTGGGTAATTAGGAATTGGGTCGAACTTTCTTTTCACAAATGTACTATATTTGCAAACCAATAGAGGAAGTATATTGTGCAACATTCCATTTTGGAGTAAGCCATTGAGTAATCCCCCCGTTCAGTTTTGCTTCTAGTCCTCTTTATACTATCCATTACATATGCCAGGATTAACCTTGGCCAACATATACTGTTGATGATGTCCACACTGTCTACCAAGGCAAAAATTTGTATGGCAAATCTGTACCGCCAGTCTTTGCAAAGAATGCAGTTTGGCACAAGTTGAAGATTAATATTGGCCAAACATCTGGATTAACAGCTTTATCTCTGTGACGAAGCCGATGCAACAATTCAAGGAACTTCTCTCTCACTTCCTTATTAGAGACTTTTGACTATGGGCCCTTAGAATTAGTCAGCAATCTTGTAAAATGATCTCTACACAGGCTGAAAGAGTCTGGTGGTGGGGGCTGCTTCTGTTTTTCCATGATCAATTTTTTGTAAATAACATCATTATCGCTTTCTTCCTTCAGCGGTAGATCGAAGATAACTGCCATATCGTCGACGCTTGGCACGATTTTAACAGTGGTGCTCAATTCAAAGTACCCGACGCCATCTTCTTCTTCTTTGTAAGTTGCAATTAAATTCTCAAGCCCTTCCGTTACCTTGGCCAATTCGGAGACGTGACTCTTTTTTGGTAGAAATCTCGATAAAATTCCACAAACTGGTATTCTTCAAGGAATCAATAACTGGCTCAGGTAAACGGCCACCATATATATTGACCTCCTCCATAAGATTTAGCGTTGGCTTGAAAGTAGAACGGAAAAGTCTTGATTCCTTATTCTTGATAGATTTTTTTTCCTACAAAACAAACAAAAAATAAAAAATTAGGTTTCTGTCAACTGTTCTACATAGATATAAAACAGAGAATAGCCATTCTCTGTCAATTTGAAACGGAGAATGATCATTCTCCGTGTTAATTAACATGGAGAATGAACATTCTTATGGGTTTTAACACTGGGAATGACATTCTCCGTGTAATTTAACACGGAGAATGTCATTCTCCGTTTTAACTTAAACGGAGAATAAACATTCTCCGTGTAAAAGAACGCGGAGAATAGCATTCTCATTCGTTTTTACACTGGAAATGCTATTCTTCGTGTAATTCAAGACGGAGAATGAGATTCTCTGTGTAAGTTAACACGGAGAATAACATTCTCATTCGTTTTAAGTCTGGGAATGCCATTCTCCCGTGTAATTTAACAACGGAGAATGACATTCTCCGTTTATAAAAACATGAAGAATAGCATTCTCAGTCTTACTAACACGGAGAATCCATTCTCCGTATAATTTAACACGGAGAATGGAATTCTCCGTGTAAATTTAGACGAGAATGCATTCTCATTCTTTTTAATACTGGGAATGTCATTCTCCGTTTAAAATAAACGAAGAATATCATTCTCTGTTTCAAATTAAACGGAGAATAGCATTCTCATTCGTTTTAACTCTGGAATGGCATTCTCCATTTAAAAATAAACGGAGAATAGTCATTCTCTGTTTAAAAATAAACGAAGAATATCATTCTCCGTTTAAATTAACACGGAGAATGGCATTCTCATTCGTTTTAACACTGGAAATGCTATTCTCTGTGTTAGATTAAAATGGAGAATAGAATTTTCTGTTTTATATTACACGGAGAACATATTCTCATTCGTTTTAACACTGAGAATGGCATTCTCCGTTTTAGATTAACACGGAGAATCGCATTCTCATTCGTTTTAACACAGAATGACATTCTCCGTTTAATTCAACACGGAGAATAGCATTCTCCGTTTCAAATTACACGGAGAATGTCATTCTCCGTTTAAATTAACAAGGGGAATGAACATTTTCATGTGTTTTAACACTGGGAATGCTATTCTCCGTTTCAAATTACACGAAGAATGCCATTCTCTGTTTCAAATTAAACGGAGAATGACATTCTCAATCGTTTTAACACTGGGAATGCTATTCTCTGTGTAATTCAACAGGAGAATAGCATTCTCCGCTTATAAAAACACGGAGAATAGCATTCTCAACACGGAGAATATAATTCTCCGTTTCAAATTAAACGAGAATATCATTCTCATTCGTTTAACACTGGGAATGACATTCTCCGTTTAATTCAACACGGAGAATATCATTCTCCGTTTCAAATTACACGAAAAATGTCATTCTCCGTTTAAATTAACAAGGAGAATGAACATTTTCATGTGTTTTAACACTGGGAATGCTATTCTCCGTTTCAAATTACACGGAGAATGCCATTCTCCGTTTCAAATTGAACGAAGAATGACATTCTCAATCGTTTTAACACTGGAAATGCTATTCTCCGTGTAATTCAACACAGAGAATGTTATCCTCCGTTTATAAAAACACGGAGAATAGTCATTCGTTTTACACTGAGAATGTCATTCTCCGTGCTAGATTAACACGGAGAATAGAATTCTCTGTTTCAAATTAAACGGAGAAAGCATTCTCATTCGTTTAACACTGGGAATGACGTTTCCGTTTAATTTAACACAAAGAATATCATTCTCCGTTTCAAATTACAGGAGAATGTCATTCTCCGTTTAAATTAACAAGGAGAATAAACATTTTCATGTGTTTTAACACTGGAAATGCTATTCTCCGTTTCAAATTACACGAAGAATGCCATTATCCATTTCAAATTAAACGGAGAATGACATTCTCAATCGTTTTAACACTGGGAATGCTATTCCGTGTAATTTAAAACGAAGAATGTTGTTCTCCGTTTATTAAAACACGGAGAACAACATTCTCATTGGTTTTAACACTGGGAATGCTATTCTCCGTGTTAATTTAAAACGGAGAATGATATTCTCCGTTTATAAAAATACGGAGAATGACATTCTCATTTGTTTTAACACTGAGAATGCCATTCTCCGTGTAATTTAACACGGAGAATAACATTCTCTATTTCAAATTACACAGAGAATGTCATTCTCCGTTTAAATTAACACGAAGAATGAACGTTCTCAACACTGAGAATGCCATTATCCGTTTAATTAAAACGGAGAATGATATTATTGATTTAAATTACACGGAGAATGACATTCCAGTGTAATTAACACGGAGAGTGAACATTCAAATGCATTTTAAGACGGAGAATGTCATTCTTCGTGTAATATACAGAATTTGCGAACATAAACTCAAAGTTATACCTTCTGTTTGCACTTTTTCTTGCACTTTTTCTAGCACTTCTTCTTGCACTTCTTTTTGCTTAGCATCATTTTCTTTTTTCTTACGTGCAACTTTCTTAGAATAGGGTTTCCGTTGTTCTCCGTCTTTCTCTTTTGGATTTTCTGCAACTGGTGCATCTTCTCTAATTGGTGATGCTGCCGGTGATGATTATGCCGATGATGTCGATATGGTGTGAAGATTGCGAATGGAGAGGGTGGTTTGAAGATTTTGGAGGAGAATGACCTAGGTTTGAGAATAGAGCGGCGTATGGAAGAAGAGGAAGAATCGAAACCATTTTTTTTAATACTAGGGTTCGGGGATGTTTTAAATTAATTAGAAGGGCAAAAAGGTCATTCGGAACCCGCTTTATATATTTTTCGTTAATTCTGGGCACGCGATGAAACGTTATTTTGCGGTAGGTTTTACATAAAACTTTTGCAATTTTTGGGCATTTCATAAATTTTCCCATTAAACAACTGTTGCTATTAAGGTTAGTGTGAGTTGCTTAGAATATTCACAGTGGATACACTCCAAACACATATTTTCTTCTTTTTCGACTAGGAAGCGGATGAGAAATTAAACACTTGTTGCTATTAAGGTTAGTGTGAGTTGCTTAGAACATTCACAGTGGATACACTCCAAACACATACTACAAATTGTTAAAAATTGTATAAACTATTTACTTTTGGAGGGTCTCATTCATATTGGTACACAATGATACACTCCAAACAAATACTCCAAATTAACATCCTTTATCTTTTTTCTTATTTTCCTTGCTTGTTTAGTAAAAAAAAAATTTCTTCCTTTTTTCCCTTTTTATTTTTCTTCTCTGTTTGGTAAAAACGGTTAATTTGGTGGGCCTATAAATTAATGTAGCAGAGCTAGGACACGCTCCAAATCTGGAGTGTCTTTTAGCTTTCCAGCAATTTTCAAGTATGGACAAGTGCTCATTGCACCCTTCAAGTGCTGCAAAATTTAACTAAAGTCAAAATGTAGCACTTAAAATCTCTCTCACTGTGGATACTCTTAGTGGTGAACCCCCGAAGAGAGAAGAGTAATTCGAAAGAATTCCGTGCCATTGACTGGAGTTTGGACTTGGATGGTCCCGCATCAATATATCTAATTCTAGTTTAACTTCAGTGATTGATGTGTTAGGATTACTGTTTCAAAGTAACATCAATAATCATACACTATGACCTTATTATGCGACTACGGTTCATTCAAGAAACAAAACTTAATTATCATCAATGACAGGCCTTGATCGAAGAGTTCTATAGAGTTCATAGGTCAAATTTAAGCTTAATGATCCCCATCATCCTCGCAGAAGTCATTTGGATAATTGTATCGTTAGGTAAATTAGCTATAGCATATGGAACAAAAAGAGCAAAGTTATATTATCCACAAAATTTTATTTCTTGGAATTAGAATAAACATTTTTGGATGCAACAATAGTCAAATTTCTTACTCATAAATCTTGAAAGTTGTCTCTTTGTCTCACAGCCCCGACCGGGAAGTATTTTACCTCTTTTTTATGTAATAATTCAAGAAGTCCCTCTCGACTACAACTCAAGGAGGCATTCTTTTTAGGGCTGTAAATGGACTGAACGGACCGAACAATTTCAAGTTCAAGTTTGGACCGAAATTGAAATTAGATGGGCCTAAGTTCGGTTTGGTCCAGATCGGACCTAAACTTTGAGGTTCAGACTCGGCCAGTTAGGAATTAGCTAGGCTCGCGTTCGGCTCGCTAGGCTTGTTCGGACGAAACGGTCTCGAACTGGACATGGGCTCTTGGCGAGGATCGAGGAGGTGACTTTCTGAAGTTTGTCAGGGTTGCGACCGTCGAGGACGAGGCCCAAACTAGTTGAAAGGCAAAGGCCACGTCGATGGAGCTGGTGACGGTGACCGAGGACTTGTACTTGTTCGGGCGGAGGAAAATGGTGAAGAGCTAGTTGAGGAGGACGACAGAGAACCCGAGGAAGGAAAGGATCCAAGTCGGTGGGTGGATAGTAGCTGTTCGACGAAATGACCGCTCTCCTTGGCAAATCAGAAGAACAAAATTAACTTTGGTGATTATAAACCATCTTGGTCGATGTCAAGAAGGAATCGATATGAAAATTGGTGTCAAATTGGAGGGTACTCTATTACAAAAGAAGTATGGTATTGTTTAGGGTTATACATTAATCGGTTTAGAACGAATGGACATTATTTTCGGTTTTATTTTATCGGTTTGGTTTTTTATTTACAGTTTAGAGAATTTTGATTTATAAGTTTAGGTCTCGGGTTTGGATTTCGGTTACTGACCCAAACCAAAAATCAAAGTAATATAGTTGAATTATGTTTTTACCCCTCCCTCATATATATACACACAAAAATTTCTAACCCTAAAAGTCTCTCCTCCGTTTCAACTGTCATTGTTGTCTCCAGAACCATCTGCTCTCTCTCCCAGAAGAACCCTAATTCTTACACTCTCTCTACAGAAGACCATAACCCTCCCTCTCTCTCAAGTTTCTCCACTCTCCACACAAAGTCTAGAGCACACACACACTCTCTCTCTTTCTCTGCACACCCTAAGTGCACAGGATAATACAAAGCCGAAGCATTATATTGAGATGTCCACTTCGGATTATAGGCAATGTGGGTCTAAACCTCTCCTTGAGTGTTGGCTCACCAAATAACCCCAATAGATGATACGTGACAATCATCTGCAATCGCTAGATGGAGTATCTAAGGGCCATTTAGGTTGGATTTTGTAATGGGTCAAAGCATGTTTGAAGGAACTTTAAAATGATCACGGCCTATGTGAAGAAAAATAGAATCGACTTTCTTGTATTTCATCAAAGTAATATCGCTCATTATATAAAAAAAATATACAATCAATGTACATCCATAATTATAGAAAATATAACTATACTGCCTAAAGTGTAGCAACCATATATGCAGTAACCATATATGTTAATATCATATAAAGTGTAGCAACCATATATGTTAATACTATATATGTAGTAACCATATATGTTCATGCCATATATATTAGTACAATTTTTATTAATAGATTTCTCCATAATTTTAGGACTTTTCTTCAATAATCCTCCCTTAAGTTGGAGTGCATGTTGATCACTTCTAACTTACTCAGCAATATGGATAACTGGTTCGAACTCAGTGGCTTTGTGAATATATCTGCTGATTGCTCCTTGGTCCGTATGTGGTATGTCTTAACCAATCATTTCTGCACTTTTTTGCGCAAATATGACAGTCTATTTCTATATGTTTAGTTCATTCATGGAACAGGATTTGAGGCTAAGTGTAATGCCACCTTACTATCACAGAATAATTTAATGGCTGCACATGTCTAACACTCAAGTCCCTCAAAAGATATTGCAACCACATTATTTCACATATTATATCCATAGAACGATACTCAGCTTCTCCACTTGAACGTAATAGTATACTTTGTTTCTCTGTCTTTCATGAAATATGAGCATGTCCGAAAAAAAATACAATAGCCATTTGTTGGCCTTCTAGTGTCCTTGTAGCTAGGAGTCCAGTTTCCATCATAATATGCCCTTAATTCCAACGACCCTTTAAAAGGTAAGTGAATTCCCTGGCCAGGTGTTTCCTTGATGTACCTTAATACCTTGTGCGCTGCTTCTAGGTGAAGTTGCCTGGATTTGTCCATGAAATGGCTAAGTATGTGAACTCCGTACACAAGATCCGACTATAAAATCCATAAATTTGGATTTTAATTAATAAATGGATTATAATATTTTTGGCTGGTAATTATAGAATAATGTGTATTATTATTATTATTAAAAATGGGGAAAACAATTTTTATTTTATTCATAATAATTAATCGATTGCAATGATTATTTAATTATTGATTTTGGCTAGTTTAATTCGAGCCCATGACTTGAGCTTGTGGTTTAGCCTTTTCTTAACCCAAACCCGTTAGCCCAACTCTCTACTCAAACCCTTTAACCCAAACCCATTTAGCTTAACACCCTAACCGTTCAACCCTACTACCCCAGTCGCCCGACTACCCCGTACGAACACCCCCTCTCCCGGATCTGCAACGTATCTATACGTGCAGATCAAAAGATGAACTCTTTTCTCTCAGAAACCTCACAGAAGCTTTTCTCCTCTACCTTCACAAAACCTCTCATAACTCCATCCACACTCCTCCTCTTCCAGATCCCATCACACCCCGACGATCCCCGTGACGCCTCGAGCATTTCAATACCCCTCTCAGGGCATTTCCGATGCGCCGTCCGACCGCCTACCGACCCTACGACTACCGGTCGACCCCACATGCACACGCGCCCAGTCGCCGACCCCCGCGTCAGCCCGCCGACGTCGACCAGCGCGATCCCGCGCCCGCTAGCGTCTCTACAAAAAATCCCTATTTACAACGGTTTTAGTGCAATGCTTATATGGATGTTGTTGAAACTATAATTTGCAACAGTTACGTAACGGTTGAAATAACCGTTTCTAAATTAAATATATTTGCAATGGTTAGAGATTAACCATTGCCTAACATACTTTTTACAACAGTTCATAAATGCTTGCTAAACATTTTTCTTTTTTACAACGGTCCAGCAATAATTTTATGAAAATGTTGTCAAAGTGAGTTGAATGACAACGATTATGCAAGGGTTTTAAGTATTTGTTGCAAATTTATTGATATTTTGCAACGATTACCTAAAGCCTTATAAAAAGGCTCATTGTTAGCAACAATTGCACAATAATTTTTGCAACTTGTTGTGAGTGAGCTTATTATTTGCAATAATTATGCAATGATTTATGCTACTAATTGCATTTTTTTGTTTAATAACAACTTTTATGATAACCATTGTCAAAAGAATAAACAACTATTACAAAAATATTGATCTCGCAACAGTTTATTTATAGCCATTGCAAATTTAATGTCCAACTTGAATTTTTTTTATACATAATAGGGATTTAAGCATTATAATTACTCGTATTAATTGGTTCCTTGTTCGCTAACAAAAAATATTTGATAATTAATGTTTAAGGTCGATCCAAAATCTTCAATTGATGAAAATGATATAAGTACATATATATTATATATTTAAGTATTTACATACAAATAAGCCTCTAGCCAAGTGGTAGAGAGGAGGCATATGATCCAGGAGGTCAGGAGCTCGAGCCCCATTGGTGGTAGAAAAAAACTTGATATTGACCGTTGCCTATTAACTGCAACAATTTCTAACCGTTGCATGAAACATTTTAGGCAACGGTTATCAACCAGCATGTATTATTCAATATTTACAATGGTTTGTTAAACGTTGCCAAATATATTACTGACAACACATGTAACCGTTACATATTAACGTGAGATCCGTTGCATAATATATTATTTGCAACTATCAATAGAAACGTTGCAAAAACCTCCAATAATCGTTGCAAGAGGAATCTGCAACGCTCGAATTTACAATGGTTCCAATAATTGTTATAGATTGATTTTGCAACGGGTTATATTTATTTTACAATGGTTTTCGACCGTTGTAAGACACCTTGGTTTCTTGTAGTGCGTGTCCGTACGGCCCTCTCCGGCGCCGCTAGCGCCCGTCGCAGCCCGCCAGCCCCCGCCGTAGCCCGCCAGTGCCCCTGCGCGCCAGCGCGCCTCTCCATCGGTCCTTCCGGCCGTGCCTCCCGCGTCCGTGCGACCCCGCGTGCCGGCCTCCCCGTGCGCGCGCCGTTCCCACTCGCTTGCACCCCGTCTGTGTATGCTGAGTTCCGTCGCTTTGCGCGACACAAGGCCGAAGCCATCCTTCGGTTCTCCTCCTTCAACCTTCCAGTAGGACTTCTGTCAGAAGCTCTATTCATTTCTAGAGTAGAATTAGATAGGAAAAACCTTATTTTCTGTCCGACTGGAATTGACAAATAAAGCTTTGTCAGTTCCGGGATAGTTAAGTTTTCTAATTTGAGTTGTGATTGTTAATAGGATTAATTAAATTGATTAATGTATAATGGTTAGGTTAGTATTGCTAATAATAATATTTATGCCTTTATAATCGTCGGTATATAATATATATATATATATATATATATATATATATATATATATATATAGATATATATATATATATTTTTTTTTTTTTTGTTTTTTTGATATATATATATATATATTTTTTTTGTATAATATATATATATATATATATATATATATATATATATATATATATATATATATATATATATATAATCGTCGGTATATATATATATATATATATATATATATATATATATATATATATATATATATATATATATATATATATATATATATATATATATATATATATATATATATAAAATATATATATATATATATATATATATCTATATATATTATATATATATATATATATATATATATATATATATATATATATACCGACGATTATATATATATATATATATATATATATTATATATATAGATATATATATATATATATATATATATATATATATATATATATATATATATATATAATCGTCGGTATATATATATATATATATATATATATATATATATATATATATATATATATATATATATATATATATATATATATATAAATTATTTAGAATAAATGTTAGTTTATTATTCCTTAGTAAATCATGTATTTATCTACGTGATTAAACGTGTTCTCATTAAGTAGTAGTACAAATGCTTTTTTTTGTAATAAACTCATTAAAATGATCAGTTAGCAATTATTATTACTATTGTCTTATTAAAATGGTATTTAATTACTATCCGTAAGTATATTCCTAGAATATTAAATATTTCTAAATAAATGATTCTCGTAGTATTATAACTATTAAAAATGGTATTTTTTGATTTAAAAGTATTTATTAAAAATACTATGGTTAGTTTATATAAATGAAACACTAATTAATTTCAAAGGTATTTTTTGAGTATTTTATATAAGTAAATCTAATTAGAATATTAGTTTTAGGAAAAACCTATTTATTATTTACTAGTAATAAAATAGAGTATTTCTCACATTATTTATATAAATGATTTTATTAGAAAATCGTTTTCATTTACCAAATATAATACGAGGTTAGAAGTATTTAAAATAATTATAGTTTTGTCTTTTTTTTTTTTATAAAATATAAGTTTTGTTAATAATAAAATTGATCGCTAAGTTAATCGTTGGCGTTATTAATTGAAACCCTTAGAATGGTTTCTAAACCGGATTAAATTAATGTACGTTTCAGGGCCTAGGTCTGAGGCGTATTTCCCTATCTCCCTTACAAGCATCGAAAAGCCAAGACAAGTTTTATACTATTCATGTTCGTATTTTAATTAATAATTAAATGCACTGCATCAATAGAAATATTTTTTTTGAAGCAATGGGTACTTGTGGAAAACTCGCCTCCACTGAGGCTCGAACTCCCGACCACTTGGGCCGCATGCATCTCTCTTAACCACTAGGCTAGAGGTCATTTGCACATCAAAAGAAATATATATATATATATATATATATATATATATATATATATATATATATATATATATATATATAAAATATATATATATATAGTATCGACATTGACTCACGGTATCCCCCTCGGACCCTAAATCGATTGCTTGATTGACTTATTGACTCGAGAATTGGGGAGTAGTATAGCAACTGTGACCAAAGTTCTATTACTAATATTGACTCTCTCGTGCTAACCCCTATTGCACTGGGGGTTGAGTTGTACCGTATACTAGCATTAGGCCCAATGTTAGTATACACATTGAATCTACCAGTCGATCACAGATTGCTATACGCTCAAATCACTATTAAATTATTGTAGATTGCATAATTGTCGCTCTTGAAATTTTATTGCCTTGCTGACTCTTTATTATTATTTAAAAAAATATGATAATGCTTTTAAACTGCCCTTGCATCATTTTATTATTTATTAGAATTTTGAAAATGGATATATGTTCTTGCTCCCCTCCTGACTAGAGACTAACAATTTTAGGTGATTGTGGCGATGAGGAGCTTGCCTTTAGTTCCTACTATGGATCCGGCCTGGGTTCTGAGGAGGTAGTTGAGCTCGGACAGGGAGCCCAGGAGTTTTAGCCGCACTTGCCATCTAGTTCTTTCTTTTGTTTGGAAGTTGTAGTAACTAAATGCTTTATCTATTTGTGTATTTGTTTTAGTAAACATTTAGTTCTAATTCAATGTTCAAATAAAAATGTTTTAAATTTTTCATATTTTAGAATGTTCTGCTTGTATTACTACTGCTTGATATAGCTTACTGCCATCGTCTCACAACAGTGCAGGCTGGACATTATTCGACTGGACCCAGTATCTTGCGATCGAGTCATGACATATTTTCAGTGGTGGCCCATGTAGGTCATTTATGCAAAGTTGGTCTAGTCAACTTAGTCTAGACAAACATGTAGTCATGCAATCAGACTTTAGGTTAAGTATGACTTTAGAAAAATCGACTCTAGAAACAATTAGAATACTTATAATATTTCCAACCCGTCATAACGTAGGACCGAATTTATCTATTTATATAATCTATTTTTTGCTTGCCTATAGTTTTGTAGGTTACCTTGCTTACGTTTGTACCTAAACCTTTCAGAGGATGACGAAGGGAAAAATAACCCGTTCTGGGCCTGCTGTCGAAGAGGTTTCGTACTTCGAGTACACCCCTACTCAGGCCCAATCCGACCCTTCTCCGTTGCAGCTCACTGATCGTCCTCATGCTGCACGGGCTCCCCGCACTGCTTATACTTCCACAGTGCATGCAACATCCCCGATTCCTCCGAGGACCACACTACTACATGCTGATGTGAATCTTCTCGCTGCTCCACCTGTGCCAGTGGACCCCACCGAGCTCGTAGGCCTGCTACGAGGAGTTCTTGAGGCCCAGAGGGCCCAAGTTGAAGCCAATCGTGAGCAGACCGCGATTATGTGAGAGGGCATAGAGAATGCCCATAATGTGGCTATGGCAGCACTAGATTCATCTCAATCCGATCAGAGGCCTGCTAAGGTAAAACAAGAATAAATTGTTAAAGTTTTATGTTTTATGGGAGAAACTCAAGTTTGATAAGCAGCCTATTGTCCAGAAAAAGGTCAGAAACATCGAGAACTTCAAGAAGTTGGACCTGCGCCCTTTCAAAGGAACATAGGACCTCATTTACGCAGATGAGTAACTGAATGATATGGAGAGACTCCTCAGCGTCGTTCGACTCCCTGTCGACCTAATGGTAGAGGCTGTCTCTCTACAGCTCAGGGATCTGGCTAATATTTGGCACAGAAATGAGCCAAGATTCTGGAGGGACTTCTGGTGTTCCTTCAAGAAGCATTCAAGCGAAAGTTCTTTCCGAAAGCCATGGGAAGGCAATTTCATGATCTGAAGCAAGGAGATAGCACTATCGAAGAGTACGTAGCTGAGTTCAATCGGCCCAGCAGATTTGCACCCCACTTGGTAGAAGACCCAGTAGAGCGTGCCAAGAAATTTTGGTACGAATTACGAGAGGAGATCCGTACCTTGGTAGCTGCAAATGGTGCGAAGACTTATGACAAGATGCTGAAAGTGGCTCAAGATGTTGAGGCCAGTTCGCCTGCCCAACCCAAGAGGGAGCATCCAGGAGGTAGCAACTATCAGGGCAACTGCAAGTGTGTCACCATCTGATTTTGAATTTCCAATTTGAAATCAATATTGAAGTTTTGAAATTTATATGAAATTAATTTTATGAATTATTGTGAATTACTTTTAATTCCTGGTTATTCAGATTTAATTAATTAACTAATTAGTTATGTTTCACATATATTAATGTTGATTTGTTTCTAAACACTATTATTGAATAGTTAGTTATTATTCTATAATTATTAGCTTTATAGGCTGCCAAGTATTTGGGCTGGTGTGGACTATTTAGGTTGGTTTAAATAATTTATAGTTAGCAGTAATTATTAGTTAGCCTAGCCCAAACTGTTAATTAGTTATTAAATATCTAATTAGTTAGGGATTAGTAGCTAGCTGCCGATATAGTCAGAATGTGTTAGAGATTAGTTAGAGTTGTTGGCAGCCATTAGTTATTACACCTAGACCTGTTAGTATTTACAATCCTACCACTAGCCTTGGAGAACACTCCAATTCTTCTTATTAAAATAATATGCATTTATTACAGCCATCACATCAGTCACTCTCTCTCTATAGTCTCTCTCTCCTCATACTCTCTCTCTCTCTCTTCCGAGCGGTCCACCACCGTCCACCACCATCCATTGTACTCCTGCGACCCCACCATCGATCAGACCCCCTTCACGCCATTACCACTCTACAGTAGCCGTCCAGCCATTCCGACTTTCACAGCACCTCCCCCTCTGTCGACGATCTGTCGTCGACCCTTCGAACTTTGATCGAGCCGGCCGTCTTCATCTGACCTTGCCGTCTTGAGACTTCTTTCGGAACCAGTGCCGTCCTCGGGTGGAACCTGATGCCAATATTGTAGATCCGCCGAGCAGTCGTCGTCCGGCACTGCTTCAGCACCACGGTCACAGCAACTCCGCGTCGACCCCAGTGACCAATCTCGGTGAGCCTTCTTTCTCTTTCTGCTCGACCCCTTCATTCTTTGCTCTTTCTTCGTCTTCTTTCTTTCGTCTCTTTCTTGCAAAGAGAAGCTGGTTTTAGAGTGAGCTCTCGAAGAGTTAGTGAGGGGGAGTTATTTATCAAATAAATTTCTCTTTCCTAAAGTTTTACTCTGGTGCTGTGAGAAAGAGACTATTCTCTCTACTCTGTGGCTTTTAACCATTTTATTGTGCTTGGCCGTTTGTTTTGGATGGAGTCATGGGACCTTCATTATGTAAAGAGTCACCAACGACTCATCATTTTTTGAAATGCCAATTAATGGCTGGAAGGTTTCGGTTGTACTAGCATATGAATTTTATGCTTTGTTATGCATAGTACTGTACTCTATAGTTAAGTTATCTATATTAGAGTATTAGAGAGAGCTATTTTCTTCATGTTATATCTCTCTTTTCTTCTGTCAATTAATGTTAGTTGTTTTGGCTGGTGGTGAACCCAAGGGTCACTTGACCTTTCAGTCTTCCCTAGGGTCTCTTGACCCTTTGTTTGGTGAAGGACCACCATTTGGTTCTGGCTGGTAGTGTAGGGATACGTTTTAGTGTGTATTTATTATTTACAACATGTAATGTGTATACAGTACAAGTTTCCTACAAATTTACTGTAGGGTTGTCTGTGTTAGCACCTACTGTACAGTAATTGTACACTACTACACGTATTAACACTATTTTGTATATTATAGTATATACCTATATATGTACTTGCATGAAGAATGTTTCAAATAACTGTAGATGTATATTTGAACTATTTTCATATATGGGTATACTACTATATTAGTATCAGTTGTACTTTGATATATATATTATTTTCAAAAGCATTATTCCTAAATACTTTTAACCAAGTAAATGTTATGTTCCAAACTTTATAAATATTTCTATATATAGATTATAGAATTAGGGTAGTTTCCCTTTCCTTCTATTATTAGCTTTAAATCACAAACTAATCATATTCCTATGTTGTGACTTGTGCTTAATCTCTCATCGGATTATTGGACTTATCAGGATACTTGGATATCGAATTTGGACCTTGGACTATTATTAGATATTTGGACTTTGGATATGATCTGGACTTTATGGGACATATTGCTCTGCGACTTATTTGGGATTTCTTATAGGTTTAGACTAAGATTTATTCTGTGTCGACACATTTGTGTCATGCATGTCGACTTCAGATACCCAAGGCAAGTACTTACAGCGAACACTCTCATTTCATGTTTAGTTATTGTATTTCACGATGTAGATGTGCATGCCATGATTCTGTCATGATATCCACACGAGATTAGTATTTATGGATTAATGTAATGATTACTATATTCATGTTTACCCTGTTCATCCCGTTCCCTATTTACTTATTTATTTGTTTTCCCTGCCATGATTAGAATCCATGTATACAAGTTAGTCGCGAAGTACTTTAGTATATATGTGATCAAAACCCTGTATAATTCGTGATTTCGTATTTCCATGCCTGCTAACTAATCATACACTACACGTATGATTGAGCCTGACTAAGTAGAACCTTTAGCCGATCACATATAGAACACATTACTTCAATCCTACGTAGTGTAGCTATGACTCCTACATTTCATGTTGTTACGTCACTCACCATGATTTCCTGCTCACTTTATCTACTCTCGCCATGTTACTATTTCATTCGAGTATTATCTCTTCTATTTCTTGTCTTATAATAATTAGCATGTTATGGGTAGTAGTTTCCGTGTTGTACTTGCTCCAATCCTGACTGGGATAACAACATTTTAGGAGAGGACTCAGAAAACTGGTGCACTATTTATTATGACGCTCCTGAGGCGGATCATGGTATAGCTGAGGATGCAAGAGATGATATTGCCGATGAGCCTCTGGAGGATGAGTAGCTTAACTTAGACTTTATTTTTGTCTTTTAGATTTCCATTCCAAAATATTTGTTGAGTTGTAATAAATTGAGGTTGACTGTGCCTAACTATCTGAGATGTACTCTGTAGATTATTTCCTTTAGATTCATATCTTGCTACTAGTATTTATGATTGAGTTAGATTCTGTTATCATGTGATATCATATTCTGGATTGAATTATATACTTTAGATTTGACAACTTGCTACCGCCAACTCTGCGGCGTAGGCTAGACGTGCGTCTACGTACTCGTACCCAAACTTTCGAACACGGGTCGTGACATATTTTTATGGTAGTACATGAATTTCGATCGTCGTAAATAATGCGATGTCATAGTGGTACTTAGGATTAGAGTATCACTATGAGCCTGCAACAGAATAGAACGGAAAAGGAAAACATAGGAAAGTTCAATCACAAAATAGAAATTTCGTTCTGATTTGAATTCAATTACTTTTAAGCAATTCTGACTAATTTCTATCTTGAATTGCTATCCTTCTTGAATAATCATGTCTTTGTTGAACTTAGGATTTCTTTTAACTCTGTCCTATCTTAATTTTCCAGAAAGCCTCCGAAGACCCGATCTCATGCCTTAGGAGCAGCTGCAACTGCAGCTTCTGAGCGATCAGGATGGTCGTCCTCTCAATCTTCCAAGAAGAGAGCGACTGAGACTCTCCCTTCACTTCTTGATATGGATGCAGTTCAGGAGGTAGCATCAGCTGCATCGGAGAGTCTCCCTCCTCCTCCATCTTAGCGAGGGACACGAGTATCTTTATCCTCTGAGAGTGTGCCTGCTGATAGTGCACAACTTTTTGGTTTTCTCTGTGAGATGATGGAATCTCAGCGCATTCAGGCCGAGTCCAAGCGCATTTAGGCTGAGGCTCAAAGGGAACAGAATGCCGCCATATAGGATAGTGTTGAGAAGGCGTATGAGCTAGCCCTTGCTGCACTTGAGAGATCTTCTCCTACACCTCAGCAGACTCAGCAACAGCAGTCCTTACCCCGAAGGTGGGGGATATAATGGACTTCAAGAAGATGAATCCTCTGACCTTCAAGGGCACTGAGGGAATCTTGTATGCTGTCACGACCCACACCCGCTTTTTGGACGCGAGCACGTGAGCAAGCCAGCTACGTATCGAACGGACTCCAGCCAGACTCGAATACATAAACGCTGTCAAGGCTATGGTATACTGCCAAATCATGGCAAACAAATCTATATCTCAATCCATAATAAGAATATAAAACATGAATGAACACTATGGGTCGTGGTCTGCAGCCCACTAGCATATATGTCCGATAAGACTCTGAAGGAAATAACAAGAGTCTAAACTGAATCGAGAAACATGATATCTCATGATAAGGAATGTAAAGCACGAGCGGATAATAAACACGATAACGATACCTGAATCCCGCAAGAACCGCAAATCCTCCGCCATCCAGAACTACTAGCTAACTCCATGCAATCGCTAAACCTGAAGAGATCATCAGGTCCTCAGGGGACATAGCAAGATACATAAAAATATGCCTATCTAGCAGTTTATCATGCAATGAAGGAAATACAAAAAAATAAACGAGAAAAGACCAATCAACATGAAACACGACTATACACGACTGGAAGAACCACTACGCATAATCGAACTGCTAGAGAAGAACAAGAGAACACGATATCACGATGTCAACGGATAACCAATCGAATACTCAAACCCTCGTCCCTAGTGTGGACTCGTAGGTTTGAACAACTACTAGCCCTCGCCCCTAGTGTGGACTCGCAAGCTAGCATCACCCTCGTCCCTAGTGTGGACTCGCAGGTGTGAACCATATACTACTAACCCTCGTCCCTGGTGTGGACTCGCAGGCTAGCATCACCCTCGTCCCTTGTGTGCACTCGCAGGTGTGGACATATAACTACTAACCCTCGCCCCTAATGTGGACTCGCAGGCTAGCATCACCCTCGTCCCTTGTGTGGACTCGCAGGTGTGGACATATAACTACTAACCCTCGCCCCTAATGTGGACTCGTAGATTAGCTTACTAACTCTTGCCCCTGGTATGGGCTCGCAAGTTAGCTTAACTACTAACCCTCGCCCCTAATGTGGACTCGCAGGTTAGCTTCAAGAATTTCAAGGTACAGTAGTTAAACGACTCAGTCCAAGTACAAGAGATGACACGACACGACCCAATCACGATACACGAGAAAAACCAATCCAATATGAACTACAAAGCTAATTATAAACAAGGCTATATATAAACTAGCAGGCATGATATACAAATCACATATAAATAATCAACTAGTAAAACTGTATAATAATATAAATATGCATGTAAATAAACTGTAGATGGAGACAAGGTATCTTGCCTGGTGGTTGCACGCAGATCCAACAAATATATAGTCGACTGGTAAGCCATACAGTCCAAGTCATTACAACTGTCTCCGAAAGGTAAAACAGATAATGCCAACAGTCTCAGAATAGTCAAATTAGCTAGGATTGCCTGTCTTTAAGTCCAATTCTGGACATAGGGGCAAACGGTAATTTCGGGCAAAACGATGTCCGCCGTTGGACCCGCTTTGCACCGAAAAGCATGCCAGAGTCAATGGTCTCTACAGTCGTCAAACTATATGTCTACGAATCCGGTTTTTCGATACGAACCCAATCGTATGTCCATAGTTGGATTCCGACAGGCCGTGCACAAAATCGTCCGTTGAGTTGGACCGTAGGGCCCGCAAAACGGCGTTCCGATTCAACTGTCTCAGAATCAGACCAAACTTGGCATACAGGACCAGAAAAATGATACGGTCCTGTTGGCGCAAGTTTCGTCTCGATCTGACAAGCGTGCACAAAGTAATTGAGAAATTTGTACAGAGGCCGATACAGGGAATTTTGACGGATACGCATCAAATTCGTCGCGCACACGCGACCAATTTGAATTCCGCCAAAGCCTACACGACCACGAAACCGTTACACAACTTTTGATGCCTTCGGTTCGCGACCACGTTGCCCGGATTGGCGGAAGACACGTCGTATCGAGGGGTTTTCTAAGTTTTGGGCAGTTTTAAATCTAGGTTTTTCTTGAACTTTGAAAATAGTTTAACAGCAACCTAATCGATGAAAAATAAATCTATAAATGAGGTTTCCATCTTGTATATGTTTTCAACAGGTGTGTACAATTAGATTTTCCAAACTGCCAAGGAATCGACGATTATTCGCCTTCCAAATCGGGTAGTTGGCTGTCCTATATGTCCTGTTTAGAATAGGTTTTTCGGGATTTTCGGCATCGATTTGATATCGATTTCGATTCGATTTGCTCCGACGATATCTAGTATATTGGAAGGTGTATAGGTTAGGTGTATACCTGCAAATCGAATCGGAAAAACGTCGCGTGAGTAGGCCGTGAGCCTGCTGCGAAGTCCGTCCGACGCACCGCTGCTACTGCTGCTTTGCTCTGTTTTCCCTCTATTTGTGCGCTGTCCGGCGGCTCCGTCCGGCCGGCGGTGGACCTCGGCGGCGCGCGCGCACGCGCGGGGTGCCAGGGGGCCGTCAGGGATGTTGGGGAGGCGCCCATGTCGAGAAATTTTAGGGTTTTCGATCCACCTCTTTCTTTCGGCTATACATATACTTATATACGCTCTGCTCGGTTTAACGTATTGGCTGGGGGAGAAAATTGTTGGGCCGGCTGTTACTAAACTGGGTATGGGCTGAGGTGTGAGCTCGGTTTGGCTGGGCTGCTCCTTTGCAATAATTACTAATTCACCTATAAATACTTATATATACATATACATATATGTATATACATACAAATATATTTATACATATACACAAACACATATATTTCTATATATTCATATATATATTTATATATAGATACATATACACACACTTATATGTATTCATATATATATTTATATATAGATACATATACACACGCATACAATATATATTTATATACACATACATACGTATACAATATATAGTTATATATACATACTCACATATATAATATTTATACATATCATTTATACAATAAAAGATTTAATAAATATAAGTCATTATCATTTAATAACCACAAAATAATATTAATGATAGTAAAAATCCTAATAATTAAATATAGTCCAAAACTCGTTTCTAATGGATATAACATGCACGCTACTTATCTGGCTGCAGAAGATCATACAAATTTTGTAAAACACTATTTAATAATAATAATACCTATAATCTACCTATAACAAATATTTAGAAATGCCAATTCCTAAATATACACAAAAAATATTTGCATTTGCCAAACATGTCTACAAGGCTGCATTTGGTCCCACTACATGCCTACATGGGCTTGGCTTTGGCTTGGGCCCAATCTGGACAGGTTCGGTACAACCGGGTTCCCGAAAACTCAATAATATAATTAAATAATAAATAAAATCTTCGGTAGGGTTAAGTCGCAACTTGGCCTGGTTTTCTCAGTTAGGACACTCTTATGGCTCGGCATTCCCCTGCCGTGGCTAAACACTAGTCAAAGCACGCCACTGCACTATCCGTGCCATGATTCCTAGTCGTCTTGTACTTCAAAACTCCACCATGGCTAAAGTCACCTACCGTAATAATTAACTAAATAATTATTTACAAAATTCTAGATATCACCATTTAATATAAATAAATAATAATAAAAAAATAATTCAAAATTTTGAAAAGAGGAGCTACAAATCTATCCACCTTAAAATAATTTCGTCCTCGAAATTCTAATTAATAACTATTCTTTACAAATCAAAGTCTACTATTACCTTAATCTCCTCAAATTTAATTTCTCCAATAATATTTTATAACCCTCTTTAGCCATTTGTAATTTTGAAATCTCGAGGACTTCTACCCACCTTTGGTCATACTACTCCTCAAAACACGGTCACTAAAATCTTATAATCTCCTAACTACTGGCTAACAGTCCTTCCAACAGATATCTAGGGCATATGACATCTATAATCCCTCATATCTATAAATAACCAAATACTTAATAGTCAAGCAATATTATACTATAATTTAAGAATTTCTAATGAATTCTAGACAGCACGATTATTCGTCACCCCGAATTAGGAAGGGACAAGAATCAATGGTACGGAAAGCAAGGGAGTATAATCGAGAGCAAATATGGAATTTTCAAGGACGTAAAGAATTTCTAGGAGAATTTTCAAGCAGAGTGGATTGAGATTTCTAAGGTTTAGTCATTGTCGCAGGCTCATACCAGTACAGTTACGTAACCGATACAATATGCTTTGACCTGCATGGGACACCAAAAAACTTGTCACGACCCGCACCCGCTTTTTGGACGCGAGCACGTGAGCAAGCCAGCTACGTATCGAACGGACTCCAGCCCGACTCGAATACGTAAACGCTGTCAAGGCTATGGTATACTGCCAAATCATGGCAAATAAATCTATATCTCAATCCACAATAAGAATATAAAACATGAATGAACACTATGGGTCGTGGTCTGCAGTCCACTAGCATATATGTCCGATAAGACTCTGAAGGAAATAACAAGAGTCTAAACTGAATCGAGAAACATGATATCTCATGATAAGGAATATAAAGCATGAGCGGATAATAAACACGATAACGATACCTGAATCCCGCAAGAATCGCAAATCCTCCGCCATCCAGAACTACTAGCTAACTCTATACAATCGCTAAACTTGAAGAGATCATCAGGTCCTCAGGGGACATAGCAAGATACATAAAAACATGCCTATCTAGCAGTTTATCATGCAATAAAGAAAATATAGGAAAATAAATGAGAAAAGACCAATCAATACGAAACACGACTATACACGACTGGAAGAACCACTACGCATAATCGAACTGCTGGAGAAGAACGAGAGAACACGATATCACGATGTCAACGGATAACCAATCGAATAATCAAACCCTCGTCCCTAGTGTGGACTCGCAGGTTTGAACAACTACTAGCCCTCGCCCCTAGTATGGACTCACAAGTTAGCATCACCCTCGTCCCTAGTGTGGACTCGCAGGTGTGAACCATATACTACTAACCCTCGACCTTGGTGTGGACTCGCAGGCTAGCATCACCCTCGTCCCTTGTGTGGACTCGCAGGTGTGGACATATAACTACTAACCCTCGCCCCTAATATGGACTCGCAGGCTAGCATCACCCTCGTCTCTTGTGTGGACTCGCAGGTGTGGACATATAACTACTAACCCTCGCCCCTAATGTGGACTCACAGATTAGCTTACTAACTCTCGCCCCTGGTGTGGGCTCGCAAGTTAGCTTAACTACTAACCCTCGCCCCTAATGTGGACTCGCAGGTTAGCTTACTAACTCTCGCCCCTGGTGTGGGCTCGCAAGTTAGCTTAACTACTAACCCTCGCCCCTAATGTGGACTCGCAGGTTAGCTTCAAAAATTTCAAGGTACAGCAGTTCTGATATGACTTATTCATCCTATGACACGATACGACTCAGTCCAAGTACAAGAGATGACACGACACGACCCAATCACGATACACGAGAAAAACCAATCCAATATGAACTACAAAGCTAATTATAAACAAGGCTATATATAAACTAGCAGGCATGATATACAAATCACATATAAATAATCAACTAGTAAAACTGTATAATAATATAAATATGTATGTAAATAAACTGTAGAGGGAGGCAAGGTATCTTGCCTGGTGGTTGCACGCAGATCCAACAAATATATAGTCGACTGGTAAGCCATACAGTCCAAGTCATTACAACTGTCTCCGAAAGCTGAAACAGACAATGCCAACAGTCTCAGAATAGTCAAATTAGCTAGGATTGCCTATCTTCAAGTCCAATTCTGGACACAAGGGCAAAACGGTAATTTTGGGCAAAACGATGTCCGCCGTTGGACCCGCTTTGTACCGAAAAGCGTGCCAGAGTCAATGGTCTCTAAAGTCGTCAAACTACATGTCTACGGATCCAATTTTTTGATACGAACCCAACCGTATGTCCAGAGTTGGATTCCAGCAGGCTGTGCACAAAATCGCCCGTTGAGTTGGACCGTAGGGTCCGCAAAACGGCGTTCCGATTCAACTGTCTCAGAATTGGACCAAACTTGGCATACATGACTAAAAAAATGATACGGTCCTGTTGGCACAAGTTTCGTCTCGATCTGACGAGCATGCACAAAGTAATTAAGAAATTTGCACAGAGGCCGATACGGGGAATTTCGACGGATACGCATCAAATTCGTCGCGCACACGCGACCAATTTGAATTCCGTCAAAGCCCACACGACCACGAAGCCGTTACACAACTTTTGATGCCTTCGGTTCGTGACCACGTTGCCCGGATTGGCAGGACGCACGTCGTATCGAGGGGTTTTCTAAGTTTTGGACAGTTTTAAATCTAGGTTTTTCTCGAACTTTGAAAATAATTTAACAGCAACCTAATCGATGAAAAATAAATCTATAAATGGGGTTTCCATCTTGTATATGTTTTCAACAGGTGTGTACAATTAGATTTTCCAAACTGCCAAGGAATCGACGATTATTCGCCTTCCAAATCGGGTAGTTGGTTGTCCTATATGTCCTGTTTAGAATAGGTTTTTCGGGATTTTCGGCATCGATTTGATATCGATTTCGATTCGATTTGCTCCGACGATATCTAGTATATTGGAAGGTGTATAGGTTAGGTGTATACCTGCAAATCGGATCGAAAAAACGTCGCGTGAGTAGGCCGTGAGCCTGCTGCGAAGTCCGCCCGACGCACCGCTGCTACTGCTGCTTTGCTCTGTTTTCCCTCTGTTTGTGCGCTGTCCGGCGGCTCCGGTCGGCCGGCGTGGCCCTCGGCGGCGCGCGCGCACGCACGGGGTGCCAGGGGGCCGTCAGGGATGTTGGGGAGGCGCCCATGTCGAGAAATTTTAGGGTTTTTGATCCACCTCTTTCTCTCGGCTATACATATACTTATATACGCTCTGCTCGGTTTAACGTATTGGCTGGGGGGTAAAAATTGTTGGGCCGACTGTTACTAAACTGGGTATGGGCTGAGGTGTGGGCTCGGTTTGGCTGGGCTGCTCCTTTGCATTAATTACTAATTCACCTATAAATACTTATATATATATACATATATGTATATACATACAAATATATTTATACATATACACAAACACACATATTTCTATATATTCGTATATATATATTTATATATAGATACATATACACACACTTATATGTATTCATATATATATATTTATATATAGATACATATACACACGCATATAATATATATTTATATACACATACACACGTATACAATATATAGTTATATATACATAGTCACATATATAATATTTATACATATCATTTATACAATAAAAGATTTAATAAATATAAGTCATTATCATTTAATAACCACAAAATAATATTAATGATAGTAAAAATCCTAATAATTAAATATAGTCCAAAACTCGTTTCTAACGGATATAACATACACACTACTTATCTGGCTGCAGAAGATCATACAAATTTTGTAAAACACTATTTAATAATAATAATAATACCTATAATCTACCTATAACAAATATTTAGAAAATAAATGCCAATTCCTAAATATACACAAAAATATTTGCATTTGCCAAACATGTCTACAAGGCTGCATTTGGTCCCACTACATGCCTACATGGGCTTGGCTTTGGCTTGGGCCCAATCTGGACAGGTTCGGTACAACCGGGTTCCCGAAAACTCAATAATATAATTAAATAATAAATAAAATCTTTGGTAGAGTTAAGTCGCAACTTGGCCTGGTTTTCTCAGTTAGGACACTCTTATGGCTCGGCATTCCCATACCGTGGCTAAACACTAGTCAAAGCACGCCACTGCACTATCCGTGCCATAATTCCTAGTCGTATTGTACTTCAAAACTCCACCATGGCTAAAGTCACCTACCATAATAATTAACTAAATAATTATTTACAAAATTTTAGATATCACCATTTAATATAAATAAATAATAATAAAAAAAATAATTCAAAATTTTCGGGAAGGGGAGCTACATGTGCAGATGAGTGGCTTGATGACATCGATCATATTATGAGGCTTGCTAGGATCTCCAAGGATCTGCAGATTGGGGCAGTTGGTCTTCATCTTCAGGATATTGCCCGTACTTGATTCTGGAGCAAGCCTCGGATAGTTCTAGATCTGCCTTGGGACAAGTTTAAGAGCCTCTTTAAGAGGAAGTTCTATCCAGAGATTACAAAAGGAGCTCTGGAGGCGCAGTTTCTGAGTTTGGTTCAGGGCCGGCTTTCAGTGGATGAGTATGCTGCAGAATTCGGCAGGCTGGGCCGATTTACAGATTTTATGGTCCAGGACCCGAAGGTCAAGGCCCGCAGATTCTATCAAGGCTTGTCCAAAGAGATTCGGGTTCACATCTCCTCGAGCAAGACTACTTATACTGGGATTTTAGCGAAGGCACGGAGGATTGAGGAGGATCTTGATCTTAGGACCAAGAGGGGTCGAGATACATTTGGAGAGAATTATAATTCTGGATCGGCGAAGCATCCATAGTTTCAGTAGAAGACTTTTCAGCAGCAGCAGCCGGATAGAGGCCCTTTGCAGCAGCAGCCACAGAAGTAGAACCATACAGGACCTCCATGTTGCTTTTACAAGAAGTTGGGACATATCTGGGAGCATTACAAGAAGAGGCTGGGATGTGTTTGTACTGTGGTTCTAGCGGCATCAGCTGAGAGATTGTCCACTAGTTCTTCCTATTTAGGGGACGGCTTCTACCCAGCCAGCTAGGCCACCTGTGGTGCAGCAGCAGAGAGGACGTCTTCCCACTCAACAGTAATACTTTGTCCAACATCAGCAGAAGGGAGCACCTTAGAAGGACAAGGCCTTCACCATGACTACTGTTGAGGAGGTCAAGGCACCTGGAGTGTGATTACAGGTTCTATTCTTTTAGATTCATATCTAACTATTGTTTTATTTGATTCAGGAGCTGCACATAGTTTTATATCTTCAGCATTTGTGTTCAGACACAGTATTGTAGCTTCACCTTTAGATAGAAACTGCAAGATCATGACTGGCGGGATATTTTTTTAGTGAAAGATCTCTACATCCAGTGTCGCATAACCCTGGGTGGAAGGGAGTTGCGTATTGATCTACTCGTAATGCCACTTTTGAGTTTCGACATTGTACCCGGGATGGATTGGTTGAGTAGCAATTATGCTTCTATTGATTGCCATCGAGGATGTATTATAATACAGTCCTCCGGGGAAGCCTACATTTGAATTTGCTGGAGGAGCAGTGGAGCAGCTGCATGATATTCTGTGTGGAGCTATGGTTGAAGACAAGGGGTTGCCTCACCCACTTATTACGGAATTCCTAGATGTTTTCTAGAAGAACTGTCGAGATTGTCACCTGATAGAGATGTTGAATTCTCTATAGACTTGGTTCTGGGAGCTGAACCGGTAGCTAGAAATGTCTACAGAGTCAACAATCATGAGTCTGTGGAGCTGAAGAAGCAGATAGATAAATTGCTTGAGAAAGGATTTATCAGATCTAGTTCGTCACCATGGAGAGCTCCGATATTATTTGTGCTGAAGAAGGATGGGTCAGTGCGGATGTGCATTGACTACAGGGCTTTGAATAACCTAACTATCAAGAATAAGTACCCACTGCCGAGGATCGACGACTTATTCGATCAGCTGAGCGGCGCCAGGGTATTTTCAAAGATAGACTTGAGGTCTGGCTACCATCAGGTAAGAGTGAAGAAGGAAGATTTCTAGAAGACTACATTCCAGATGAAGTATGACCAGTACGAATTTATGGTGATGCCATTCGGGTTGACCAATGCACCTGTTATCTTTATGAACTTGATGAATAAGGTATTCCACCAATACCTTGACAAGTTCATTATGGTGTTCATTGACGACATCCTGATATACTCGAAGACCCTTGAGGAGTATGAAGAGCACTTGAGGATCGTGTTAGAGACTCTCCACAAGGAGCAGCTTGATGGAAAACTCTCCAAATATGAGTTTTTCCTGGACAAAATGGAGTTTCTCGGACATGTAGTTATTGGTGAGGGTATCTCAGTAGATCCAAAGAAGATTGCTGCCATCGAATCTTGGACCACTCCTACCCCAGTAGCAGATATTCGGAGCTTCTTGGGATTAGCTGGATACTACATGAAGTTTGTGCAGGATTTCTTCCGTATTGCAGAGCCGATGACTAGGCTTACGCGGAAAGACGTAGAGTTCGTTTGGTCTGATGAGTGCCAGGTAGCCTTTGATGAACTAAAGAGACTGACCATAACACCCATTCTTGCTTTGCCATCAGGGACTGAAGGTTTTACTATATACAGTGATACCTCAGGAAAGCGTTTAGGTTGTATACTGGAGTAGAATAAGAGAGTGATTGCTTATGCTTCAAGACAACTATGACCCTCTGAGCAGAATTATCCTACTCACGACTTTGAGCTTGCAGCAGTAATCTTTGCTCTGAAGTTGTGGAAGTACTATCTCTATGGTGAACATGTGGAAATATTTACAGACCACAAAAGGTTGAAGTATGTATTCATCCAGAAGGAATTGAATATGAGGCGGCGTAGATGGCTTGAGCTAATGAAAGACTTTGATATCTCATTACAGTACCATCCTGGAAAAGCTAATGTGGTAGCGGATGCACTTAGCCGTTATCCAGTAGCTATGTATCTGTCACGACCCGCACCCGCTATAAGGGCACGTGTACGTAACAACGCCCAGCCCTCACCATAAAAACGGCATGGTACGCTGTAGGTTTTCTACTCTAACAACAGTTTATATATAATATCAAAACCTGTCGAGAATATGGTCAACTCCGAACGGAGGACAAGCAATAATAATATATGAATACTCAATCACAATTCTAAGATAAGCAAAGACTGAAAGATAAAGACAACAAGACTACAAAATATAACCTGTCGAGTCCAAACACAAATAATATACAAGTCTAAGTCCCAGTCTCTAATACAATCCAAAATATAATATAATAACATAAGTAGCAAGCTGGAGACAAGGTCCAGTCCAAAATGTCTAGTCTAACTAAAGTAAGCTAGAGGCTCGTCGGGCGGAGCTAAGCCCTGCTGAACCAAGGTCTCCAAGTCTACGCCCACTACGTCAACCGGACCGTAGTAGGTAGGACAATCCTCCTCGCCACAATCTGTAAAATTTTGTCAACATATCCAGTCAGGATGGAACGAGCACAAATCTCAATAACAGTTCTAGTTAGACGATATTGAAAATATAGCAGTAAATAGAGAGAATCTACGAGGTAAATAATGTGTACATGAATCATGGTAAGGCATGTCAAGACTGTAATCTGAATGTAAGAACAGGAAAAACAGTATAAATCATGTACAAAAATCTGGAACTATAACTATGTGAGTTTAGTATTAGTTTTAACATGTGATCGGCTTAGAACTTGATACAATGTTTGGCCTGGCTAATCATACGTGAGTGTATGATTAACACTATACAATAAAGATACAATATAATACTGTAGGGTATTGATCACATATCTACGCTAACACCCCCATCCCTGACTAATATAGTGGATCCAGTCATGACACATCATGATACGTATTCTCTGAGGAGGTCGCGAGCCTACGCAGGAATCGTATCTATACAATAAACAATAAACAATGAAGACTTGTCCAGTGTATACCATATATAAGAGGAATAACATCTTATGACGGGATCCAGACAAATATCAATCCGTGTGAACAATATGTCAAGAGAACAAGGATAATCTATACTAAATACTAGAAACAAAGATGATATCATAAAACAAAAATATTATCAGAGAATATACTCGCCTGTACTGTGATAGATAAGTCGACTGAGTCCAAGATCAGTGCCTCGAGGACCTATAGATGGAATACTGTATCAGTATAATGGTTTGGAAGTGAAATTAAGTCATACTGAGTCAAAATAGGTCAAGACACGTCAAACTAAGCCAGTCTAGGTCAAACAAGGTCAAACTAGATGGTACAGGGTTAATCTAAGTCATATTAGGCCTAACAAAGTCATACTAGGTCAAGACAGGTCTAGTTAGGTCTACCTTGGTCATAGGAGGACATTGGAAGTCAATCCGAAACAAACTAGGTCGAAAGTTGACTTATCGTTGACTTTTGGTCATCGGGTCAACTCTGGTCAACTCTAGGTCAACCCTAGGTCAACCCTAGGTCAATGGTGACTAATACTTGACTTTTGGTTAACTGCTCAAGTTTAATGGAATTTGGGACTAATTGGGTAAAGTGTTGACCCATAGTTGACTTTTGGTCTAAAAAGTCAACCGTGGTCAACCGAGGTCAAGACAAGGTCTAGGCGACTATTTCTAATCATTACCAACCTCTACAACCCATATCCAAGTCCATCTTGGACTTCGAAACTCAAATCTTGGTCGTAGGCCAATATACTAATTTATCCTTTTTTAAGGTAAATTTCTAGCCTAGGTGAATATCAAGTTAGCCTACCTACGCTTGGTATTTTGACCCGTGCTCCCTAGGGTAGTGAGATACTAGCCTATACATATATTACCTACCAAGATACCTAGGTAAAGTGGACGTCTAGTCCATCTTACGGCCTATTGCCGGTATCTTGAATATCTCAAGATACGCAATGGTACGGCGCGATGCCGGCGCCCTACAACCCCGATTTCAACTCGGGAGCCTACCCGCAAAATCTAATTCACGTATTCTAGGTCTCCTCCAAGCTTCATCTCATTCCGACACTCGGAGCTCCGTTTCACCCCCTAACTCAAAATCCTCCAAATTGTATTCCTACACTTCTACTTCTCATTCTAATTTCTATCCTTCTAACTCTCTTCTCCTAATTCTTTCTATTCTTCTGCTTCTAATCCTATTTTCCTTTCCCTCATTCTCTTCTAATCCTCTTCTCATTTTTCTTCTCAACTCTTCTTCTAACTCTTTCTTCTAACTTCTTACTTTTCTAATCCACTAACTTCTTCTAATCTTTCCTCTTCTCATTCTCTCCTCTAATTCTTCTTTCTAACTAACTTATTATCTATCCATATATATATACATATCTATATATATACGTATATATCTACAAAAGGGGGGGGGGGGGGGCGTTTATAGGGGTTAAATGGGGGGTTTTAAGGGGGCTAAAGGGGGGGGGACTGCTCTGTAGCTGCTGCCACTGCCTTGTTGCTGCTGCAGCTGCTGCTAGCTGCTGCTCCTACTGCTGCATACTGCTGCTGCAGTTGCTCCTCTTCCCCCTCTCTTCATCTCTTCTACTTCTCCTCCTACTCTTCTCTCTCTCTCTCTCTCTCTCTCTCTATATATATATATATATATATATATATATATACCTATCTAGATATATATATATCTATCTATCTATATATCTAGCTATCTAACCATCTATCTATATATATTCACACACATATCCATATCTATATGTAAATACACACACACACACATACACATTTATATAGACACACACACACACACTCTCACACAAGCACTCACACACTCTCACAACACAAACACACACCACCACTCTCACAAACACACACACACTCTCACAACACACACACTCTCACAACACAAACACACACCACCACTCTCACAAACACACACACTCTCACGCAAGCACTCACACACTCTCACAACACAAACACACACCACCACTCTCACAAACACACACTCTCTCATGACACTCATTCTCACACACCATCACCACTACCATTCTCCTACACACACACACACAAATACATATAATTATATATACTCATATATATATATATATATACTTATATATATACTCATATATATATATATATATATATATATATATATATATATATATATATATATATATATATATATATATATATATATATATATATATATATATATATATATATATATATATATATATATATATATATATATTTATATATATATATATACCATTCTATATATAAAAACCCCTAATTAATCCTTAACCTAGATTTCTAGGAAAATCTACAAATTCTAGGGCAAAGTGTGGAGAATCGTCTCCTCTACAATAATTGTGAAGGGAATAAATGCTAAAGAGGAATAAATGATGAATTTATGGCATACCTAGATTAGGTTTTGCTTAAGGAAGAAAAGAGCTTGGAAAGAAAGAAAAAAATTTGAGAGAGAGAGAGTGTTTGCTTTGTTGTGAAGCAAAGGGGGTGGGTTCTTCTTGTGGCCGGCCATGGTGGGGGGGATATTGGGTTTGGGTGGTGATCCAATAAGCCCCCAAACCCAATATACTTAGTTTGGGTTCGGTTTGTTTCGGTTTGGTTCGGTTTGTTTCTAATTAACTAATTAAGCCTCTAAAAAGACTAATTAAGCCATGGAAGTTGGGTTTATGGTTTCTAACCTAATTAGGATGACATGTGGGCCAAGTCCAGCTAGTATGTGGGTCCTACTAGTGTCCAGGCTACCGGGTCTCCAACTTAAGTCCGAATTGGGTAAAAATTCAAACCAAACCAAATAAATCCCTAAAAATCATGTAAAATCAAATAAAATTCCTAAAAATTATAAAACTTGAAAAATGACGAAAATACCCCTAATTCAAAAACTGGGGGTGACAAATCTACCCTCCTTAAAAAATTTTGTTCTCGAAATTCAAACGGTCGTACTCTTCTCTAAGTGAAGCACCCAACAATCAAGGTCTACTAAATTTTATCCTAAGTTATATAACATGTAATCCAGAAAATCAGAACGCATGCATGGTTTTAGATCTCTACAATATCATGTTATTGCAGTCTTCATTGGGGTTTTCTATTTAATCTAGCATGATCATCACATATGCAAACTAAAGGTACTAAGAAAGCAATCATCAATTAATGGGCGGAAAGAACAGGTAAAAGAAAGAGCAAGACCCTACCTCCTAGTCCAATGCCTGCGGGATCCTCAACTGTCATCGCAAAAGCCCTGTCCTGGCGGGATATATCCCGCTGCTGGTGGAGGGCGTGATGCGGTGCCATAGGTGGCCTACCCTGTGCTCCCTGAGCTGCACGACGATGGTTCGAAGGGCATTCCCTCGCCTGATGTCCCTCGGTGCCACAGTATAGCACACACCCAAACGTCTCCTGCAAACCTCCTAGAGATGTCCGGACCTCTTGCAGTAGTGGCAAGTAGGTGCTTGCTGCGTCGGTCCCTGCTGCTGCTGCCGGGGCACCTGCTGAACTGGTATGCTAATTGGAGCAGGAATCTGCTGTGAGCATTGCGGAATAGAATGATGCTGGAGTTGAGGACGCTTAGCAGCCCCCGCACTGCTAGTAGTCCCCGAAAACAGATCACGGTCCCTCTTGGGCTTCAGGCCCCACTCCCGCTCTACCTTGCGGGCCTCCACATAGATCTGGGTATAAGTGTCATTAAAGGAGGGAATGAGGATCTTGATGTCCCATATCAGCCCCTCTCTGAAACGGCTCGCCCTGATCTCCGGGTCACGAACCGTGTACTCTGCGTATCGGCTCAGACGGCCGAACTCCGTGGCGTACTCCTCCACAGATAAACTGCCCTGCTGTAGATCCTGGAACTGCCGCACCAGGTCGATCTTGTCCGTGGAGGAAAAAACTTCTCCTTGAAGAGGAGCTTGAACTCTGCCCAAGTACGGCCCTCTCCAGCTAGGGCTGGCTCGTTTCTGAACCAGGTGCGTGCAATGTCTAGCAACTGCAAACCTACCGCCTCGACCTTCAGGTCGTCTGCCAGGAGGGAGGCCCTCATCTGCCGCTCGATATCCTCGAGCCAGTCATCTGCATAGACCACACCCTCGGTCCCGCTAAAGTCACGGGGCCCGAGCTTCTTGAAGTCCTGGATATCTCCGTACCTAGTACGCGTCCCCAGATGCGGAGCCCTCTGCTCCACGGCTGCAAAGGCCAACTGATGGGCATCCTCCATGCCCTGACGCATCGCGTCTGTCTGTCTCTTCTGAGCCTCGGCCTGGGCTCTCTGAGTCTCCAGCATATGCTGGAGGAAGGTAAGCATCTGCCCCATATATATAGGCAGAGGAGGTGGAGGTGGAAGTATGTCTGCAACCAGCGAAGGAATCCGCTGCACAGCAGAAGGAATGACGCCCGCATCAACCACTGGTTCTGCGGCCGAAAAAGTCGTAGCAATCCTGGGGTCAGCCCTCATAACCAGCGGAGGAGCGCCCCCAAGAGCTGCTGCTGCCGATACCCCGACTGCAGTAGGAGTGTCCGGATCAGGTTCGCGAGTCATAGCAGACCTCTCCACGTCCGCGGACTCAGGATGCTTGGACCTGATCTGCACCATCCTGAAGACATATTGAAAGAAGATATCAATATGGCACAAGAAGGATTATATCAAAGGAGGACAGCTAGAAAACAGTAAATCAATATCAAAGACGGTAAGCAAGATAAGCAAGGAAAGATCCTACTGTGATTGAGTACTCTTAGCCTATAGCCTATATCTTCTAAAACAATAGCAGGCTCATAGCAGCACTCTAAGTCGAGCACCACTACGACATCGTACTAATTGCGACTTCTGACCTGCATGGGCCACCACTAAAACGTGTCACGACCCGCACCCGCTATAAGGGCACGTGTACGTAACAACGCCCAGCCCTCACCGTAAAAATGGCGTAGAACGCTGTAGGTTTTCTACTCTAACAACAGTTTATATATAATATCAAAACCTATCGAGAATATGGTCAACTCCGAACGGAGGACAAGTAATAATAATATATGAATACTCAATCACAATTCTAAGATAAGTAAAGACTGAAAGATAAAGACAACAAGACTACAAAATATAACCTATCGAGTCCAAACACAAATAATATACAAGTCTAAGTCCCAGTCTCTAATACAATCCAAAATATAATATAATAACATAAGTAGCAAGCTGGAGACAAGGTCCAGTCCAAAATGTCTAGTCTAACTAAACTAAGCTAGAGGCTCGTCGGGCGGAGCTAAGCCCTGCTGAACCAAGGTCTCCAAGTCTACGCCCACTACGTCAATCGAACCGTAGTAGGTAGGACAATCCTCCTCGCCACAATCTGTAAAATTTTGTCAACATATCCAGTCAGGATGGAACGAGCACAAATCTCAATAACAGTTCTAGTTAGACGATATTAAAAATATAGCAGTAAATAGAGAGAATCTACGAGGTAAATAATGTGTACATGAATCATGGTAAGGCATGTCAAGACTGTAATCTGAATGTAAGAACAGAAAAAATAGTATAAATCATGTACAAAAATCTGGAACTATAATAATGTGAGTTTAGTATTAGTTTTAACATGTGATCGGCTTAGAATTTGATACAATATTTGGCCTGGCTAATCATACGTGAGTGTATGATTAACACTATACAATGATGATATAATATAATACTGTAGGATATTGATCATATATCTACGCTAACACCCCCATCCCTAACTAATATAGTGGATCCAGTCATGACACGTTGTGATACGTATTCTCTGAGGAGGACGCGAGCCTACGCAGGAATCGTATCTATACAATGAACAATAAACAATGAAGACTTGTCCAGTATATACCATATATAAGAGGAATAACATCTTATAATGGGATCCAGACAAATATTAATCCGTGTGAACAATGTGTCATGAGAACAAGGATAATCTACACTAAATACTAGAAACAAAGACGATATCATAAAACAAAAATATTATCAGAGAATGTACTCGCCTGTACTGTGATGGATAAGTCGACTGAGTCCAAGATCAGTGCCTCGAGGACCTATAGATGGAATACTGTATCAATATAATGGTTTGGAAGTAAAATTAAGTCATACTGAGTCAAAATAGGTCAAGACACGTCAAACTAAGTCAGTCTAGGTCAAACAAGGTCAAACTAGATGGTATATGGTTAATCTAAGTCATATTAGGCCTAACAAAGTCATACTAGGTTAAGACATGTCTAGTTAGGTCTACCTTGGTCATAGGAGGACATTGGAAGTCAATCCGAATTAAACTAGGTCAAAAGTTGACTTACCGTTGACTTTTGGTCATCGGGTCAACTCTGGTCAACTCTAGGTCAACCCTAGGTCAATGGTGACTAATAGTTGACTTTTGGTCAACTGCTCAAGTTTAATGGAATTTGGGACTAAATTGGGTAAAGTGTTGACCCATAGTTGACTTTTGGTCTAAAAAGTCAACTATGGTCAACCGAGGTCAAGACTAGGTCTAGGCGACTATTTCTAATCATTACCAACCTCTACAATCCATATCCAAGTCCATCTTGGACTTCGAAACTCAAATCTTGGCCGTAGGCCAATATCCTAATTTACCCTTTTCTAAGGTAAATTTCTAGCCTAGGAGAATATCAAGTTAGCCTACCTACGCTTGGTATTTTGATCCGTGCTCCCTAGGATAGTGAGATACTAGCCTATACATATATTACCTACCAAGATACCTAGGTAAAGTGGACGTCTAGTCCGTCTTACGGCCTATTGCCGGTATCTTGAATATCTCAAGATACGCAATGGTACGGCGCGATATCGGCGCCCTACAACCACGATTTCAACTCGGGAGCCTACCCGCAAAATCTAATTCACGTATTCTAGGTCTCCTCCAAGTTTCATCTCATTCCGACACTCGGAGCTCCGTTTCACCCTCTAACTCAAAATCCTCCAAATTGTATTCCTACACTTCTACTTCTCATTCTAATTTCTATCCTTCTAACTCTCTTCTCCTAATTCTTTCTATTCTTCTTCTTCTAATCCTATTTTCCTTTCCCTCATTCTCTTCTAATCCTCTTCTCATTTTTCTTCTCAACTCTTCTTCTAACTCTTTCTTCTAACTTCTTACTTTTCTAATCCACTAACTTCTTCTAATCTTTCCTCTTCTCATTCTCTCCTCTAATTATTCTTTCTAACTAACTTATTATCTATCCATATATATATATATATATATCTATATATATACATATATATATCTACATAAGTGGGGTTTATAGGGGTTAAATGGGGGGTTTTAAGGGGGCTAAAGGGGGGGGGGGACTGCTCTGCAGCTGCTGCCACTGCCTTGTTGCTGCTGCAGCTGCTGCTAGCTGCTGCTGCAGCTGCTGCTAGCTGCTGCTCCTACTGCTGCATACTACTACTGCAGATGCTCCTCTTCCTCCTCTCTTCATCTCTTCTACTTCTCCTCCTACTCTTCTCTCTCTATATATATATCTATCTATATATATATATATATATATATATATATATATATATATATATATATATATAAAAATATATATATATATATATATATACCTATCTAGATATCTATATATCTATCTATCTATATATCTAACTATCTAACCATCTATCTATATATATTCACATACATATCTATATCTATATGTAAATACACACACACACATACACATTTATTTAGACACACACACACACACTCTCACACAAGCACTCACACACTCTCACAACACAAACACACACCACCACTCTCACACTCTCACAACACACACACTCTCACAACACAAACACACACCACCACTCTCACAAACACACACACTCTCACACAAGCACTCACACACTCTCACAACACAAACACACACCACCACTCTCACAAACACACACTCTCTCATGACACTCATTCTCACACACCATCACCACTACCATTCTCCTACACACACACACACAAATACATATATATATATATATATATATATATATATATATATATATATATATATATATATATATATATATATATATATATATATATATATATATATACCATTCTATATATAAAAACCCCTAATTAATCCTTAACCTAGATTTCTAGGAAAACCTACAAATTCTAGGGCAAAGTGTGGAGAATCATCTCCTCTACAATAATTGTGAAGGGAATAAATGCTAAAGAGGAATAAATGATGATTTTATGGTATACCTAGATTAGGTTTTGCTTGAGGAAGAAAAGAGCTTGGAAAGAAAGAAAGAAATTTGAGAGAGAGAGAGAGTGTTTGCTTTGTTGTGAAGCAAAGGGGGTGGGTTCTTCTTGTGGCCGGCCATGGTGGGGGGGGGGGGATATTGGGTTTGGGTGGTGATCCAATAAGCCCCCAAACCCAATAGACTTAGTTTGGGTTCGGTTTGTTTCGGTTTGTTTCTAATTAACTAATTAAGCCTCTAAAAAGACTAATTAAGCCATGGAAGTTGGGTTTATGGTTTCTAACCTAATTAGGATGGTATGTGAGCCAAGTCCAGCTAGTATATGGGTCCTACTAGTGTCCAGGCTACCCGGGTCTCCAACTTAAGTCTGAATTGGATAAAATTCAAACCAAACCAAATAAATCCCTAAAAAACATATAAAATCAAACAAAATTCCTAAAAATTATAAAACTTGAAAAATAATGAAAATACCCCTAATTCGAAAACTGGGGGTGACAGTATCTGACTATGGATCAGCATCTGTTAGAAGATCTGAAGAGTCTGGGTATTGAGATTGTGATTCTTGGAGTTGAGATGCAGATGATGGACATGCAGATTCAGTCTGGGATGATGGATAGAATCAGAGAAGCTCAATACCAGGATGATAGCTTGAGTAGTCTACGAGTTCAGGTGCATGCTGGATTGACCGATGACTTCTCTATTGTTGAAGATGGTTCTTTGAGAAATGGGACTAGACTTTGTGTGCCTAGTGATGATCTGCGAGTAGAAGTATTGCAGGAAGTTCATCGCTCTCAGTATTCTATACATCCTGGAGCTACCAAGATGTACAAGGATTTGAGAAATCATATCTGGTGGTATGGAATGAAGCAGGATGTGGCACATTTCTGTTCTAGATGCTTAGTATGCCAGCAGGTCAAAGCCAAATGGCAGAGACTAGGTGGTTTGCTTCAACAATTGCCTATTCCAGAGTGGAAGTGGGAACATATCACTATGAATTTCATTTTCGGACTTCCGCGTACTCCTGGAGGAAAGGATGCGATTTGAGTCATTGTTGACAGACTGGCCAAATCAATCCAGTTCTTACCATTCAAAGTGGGACTGTCTACAACGAAGCTGGTAAAGCTGTATGTGAGACAAATTATTCGATTGCATGGTGTACCTATTATCATTGTATCCGACCGGATAGTAGATTTACTTTCCACTTTTGGAGGAGCTTACAATCTAGTTTGGGTACTCAGCTCAATTTTAGTACCGCTTATCATCCTCAGACTGATGGACAGTCGAAAAAGATAATTCAGACTTTGGAGGACATACTTCAGAGTTGTGTGCAAGATTTTAGAGGCTCTTGGGAGGATTATCTACACTTGGTGGAGTTTTCATACAACAACAACAACTACCAAGCCAGTATTGAGATGACTCCTTTTGAAGCCTTATATGGACGAAGGTGTCGCACTCCATTGTCTTGGGATGACGTGGGAGAGCGAGCCTTATTAGGGACCGATATGATTACTGATGCTGTGGAGAAAGTAAAGCAGATTCGGAAGAGACTTCGTGTGGCTCAGGACAGGCAGAGACACTGGGCTGATAGCCACCAGAGACCGTTAGAGTTTGAGGTAATAAGTTTAGAATTTAATTTTCCTTCTAACTATTAATTAAGGTTTATATTCTAAGTTTGGTTTAATTCCTAGGTAGGAGATATAGTTTTTCTGACGATTTTTCCGACACGTGGTACTATCTGCTTTGGTCAAGACGGGAAGCTTAGCCCCAGATTCATTGGGCCTTTCAGCATTCTTGAGAGGATCGGGGCCGTCACCTACCAACTTGACTTACCAGCTACTCTGGAGGGTGTGCACGATGTATTTCACATGTCGCAGCTGAGGCGATACATTTCTGACCTAACTCATGTGATTGACCATTCATAGGTCAGAGTGGGTCATGCCCTCAGATATCAGGAGGAGCCTGTTGGGATTATTGATCGATGAGAGAAGGTGCTATGTAACCTGACGATTCCTCTCATCCGAGTGGCGTGGAGTTGTCACTCGCCGGGAGAGTCGACTTGGGAGCGCGAAGATGAGATGGGAGAGTATTTTCCTAGTCTTTTTGTTGAGTAATTGTATGTTGATATGTTTGAACGATGGTTGAATAGATGTTTAAAATTTCGAGGATGAAATTTCTTTTAAGGCGTGTAGACTTGTAACCACCTTGTTTGCCATTGAATATCAAGAACAAAAATTAGAGAGGAATTGAACTTGATTTCAAACTCGCTTGTATAAAAGAAAGCCTAGAAAGAAACCCTAGGAAACAATCTAAGTACAATTGTTTAGTTCTTGATTCTGGGGGGTGACGATGGAGGCTCGGAAAAGTATAGTACCTCTGTCTTACTCCTTGGACTATCGGACACAATCTTTGCTCTCGAAGAAATTGCCCTTTATAGGTTGCCAGCCTTTTGCATGGATGTGGTACCCAGCTATTTATAGTGAAAGATATCTTGAGCCGCATAGATGGTCGCGTGACCACGTGGCTACAACAGCACACAAAGACCCGCTATTTGGCCGCCAGCTGGTGACTTGTTGAGATTTTGTTGCAACAAATCTGGGTGATTGAGACTTGGTCAGCCTGCCACGTGTCCTATCACAGGATAGGATCAATCTGCTTGAGTTATTTTGAGCCGCATAGGTCTTTTAGTGTTCGACCATGCTAGGCCGCATAAGACTCACGCGGCTTAGGTCGCAGTCTCCCTTAGTCCGCATGTAGCTTGGGGACTTTTGAGCCGCATAGATTCTATATTCTGAACCGCATAAAGCTCATGCGGCTCAGGTTGCAGTCACCCTTGGCCGCATAAAGCATATAGATTAAGCCGTATAAGGTTCATGCGGCTCGAGTTGCAGTCCTTCTGGCCGTATGACCATGTCTAGGTACGTGGACCCTGTGTCACGTCTTATCTTCTTTTTGTCAGAGTGTCAGAGCTGTCAGTTTTTTTAGTTTTGACAGAGTTTGTCAGCTTTATCAGAAGGGCTGATCAACTTGGCCGCATAAGTAACTTTTTCTTCTGCGGCTCAAATCAGTCTGGTTGCTTTTGATATATAATCCGAGATAGTGAAGATGGGCCGCAGGGGGCTTGCTGAGTCTGTCATCGGCTCTTCTTTATGCGGACCAATTTGGCCCAAAGTACTCATGCGGTCAGTTGTGATCCGCATGAACCCCATATTTTCTATGCTTCTACAAGACCCCCTTCATAGTTTTCAAATTGTAAATTTGAAATACTTTGAATAAGAAGCATGGAGATATGTCAAGCCGCAGGGAGTCTTCGAGTCAGGAGAGACCTTGAACCGTAGGGAAATTTTAAGCCGCAGGGAAATCTTGAGCCGCAGGAAGATCCCATCCAAACTACCAGCTGTCACTGCTGCACTTAATGTCTTGATTTGGTTTTGGATTTGGGTTCTCTTTTTGAGATAAAGCTGACGGTTACTAAGGATAAAATCTCCAAACATTATCATTATCTTTAATGGACTCGAGAATCGAAACGGCGCTCTTTCAAAAACCTTATAAATATAGGTCATTCGGAGAGAGATTTTTCTCTTTCACCTTCTTCTCCTTCGTACATCATCTTTGTCATCCTTTCTGTCCCAGTTTAGCCATGGCTCCAAAAGCTTCCAAGTCGACTGGTGCTGCAGCCAAAGGGAAAGGACTTGCCTCTCCGTCGAGAGCTGCGGACTTTCCTTCCATTCATCCCAACGTGCAAACCCCTATCAAGGGTAAAGACGATAGGAAAAACGATGAGTAAATTTTGAATGGCCATATCGCATATTTTATGTGCAGGCATGTCATGTATCGCCTCTGTGCTTTAGGCATGATCAATGCATGCCCTATCTCGTTGGACCGCATGTGTTCTGTATGATGGGGCCGCATGGGCTAAGCCGTATAAGCGTTACTGACTCGCGTGGGTGCCTTGTGACTGAGCCGCATGAGCGCTACATAATTGATCCTGACCAAGCCGCATAAGTATTTCAAAACTGAACCGCATAAGTGATTCCTTGATCGAGCCGCATGAGTACTGCATAACTGAACCACATAAGTGCCTCCAGACTGATCCGCATAAGTGCCTCATGACTGAGCCGCATGAGCACTGTATAACTTTAGACCGTATAAATACCTCATGATTGAGCCGCATGAGCATTGCATAACAGAACTGTATGACTGAGCCGCATGCATCTTTCAGCCGCATGCGCATCCCTCATAACTAGGCCGCATAGGTTTGGTTTGGCTAGGCCGTATAGCTGAAGAATGAACTTTGTTTTCTTCTGACTGTTAACCCCTTTTCCCCTTTTCATATTTTGTAGGGGTCTGGCTAGCAAATTTCTCCAGGATCGGTATTGGCAATTTTGGGCATGGTAAAGATGCAACACTTGACACACACATCAGAGAGCTCAGAACTCTTCATACTTTGGAAGGGTTTTCCTCAGATGGTAGGAAGAACCTTTATACATCGGAGAGTCGGATGGTGGTTGGGCGTTATCGTAAAAGTTCTATTTTCACGTCTCTCCAAGTAGACAAAAGCAACACTAGGGATGTTGTTTTGAAGGTATGATCTTCTGGAGGAATGGGCCTAGGATGTCCGCAACACGGAGAAGAGAAAGTCAGCATCTGTAGATGCTTTTAGCATGCTATATTTGCCTTCCTCCATACAGCTTTTCGAAGATTCGACAGCCTTGTTTGCTTCTCAACAGTAAAATATGACTTCTTTCGAGGGCCACAAAACTGCTTTTTGATGAAGGCGAAGTGCTGCCAAGCTGACCAGACTATGTGTTGCTGGATTTTTCTTTCTTTTCTTTTTGCTGCTGATGTAGTCATGAATGTAAATAATTTTGAATAAACAGAATACATTCACTCCATTCTTTGCTTGTGGTATTTGTGGTGCTTGTACTAGAGGGCCTAATACAACATTTGTGTTTTGATAAAGGACATCCCACTGGGGGACTTTTTGTGGACCTATTGCCCTTTTGTGCATCTGGAGATGCGAACAATAGATTTGAATAATATTTTGTGGACCTATTACTCTTTTTGTGCACCGATGGTGCGAGTAATAGATTAGGATAACTTCTGTGGACCTATTATCCTTTTGTGCACTGGTGGTGCGGTTAATAGATTTGAAACGAAATCTAACAGAGGTAATACAGATATGATAGGTTTTGTGGTCTTAACACCATGTCTTTTATCCCGGGTTGGGTACATGTGTTAAGTCAAGAGACCATCGGTATCAGAGGTAATATGGATGTGACACACGATAATCGTCAAATTTTTTGGTGGACCTATTATTCTTCTGTGCACTGGTGGTGCGAGTAATAGATTTTGAGGCAAAATCCAACAGAGGTAATATGGACGTGATAGGTTTTATGGACTTAACACCATGTCTTTTATCCCGGGTTGGGTACAGGTGTTAAGTCAAGAGACCATCGGTATCAGAGGTAATATGGACATGATATACGATAATCAGAAATAATATTTGGTGGACCTATTACTCTTCTGTGCACTGGTGGTGCGAGTAATAGATTTTGAGGCAAAACCCAACAAAGGTAATATGGACATGATAGGTTTTGTGGTCTTAACACCATTTATTTTATCCCGAATTGGGTACAGGTGTTAAGTCAAGAGACCATCGGTATCAGAGGTAATATGGACGTGACACACGATAATCATCAATTTTTTTTAGTGGACCTATTACTCTTCTGTGTACTGGTGGTGCGAGTAATAGATTTTGAGACAAAATCCAACAGAAGTAATATGGACGTGATAGATTTTATGGTCTTAACACCAGGTCTTTTATCCCGTGTTGGGTACAGGTGTTAAGTCACGAGACTATCGGCATCAGAGGTAATATGGACGTGATACCCGATAATCAGGACTAGGAAGTCCGCTAAGAGATGGCGGTAAGCTTGGCAGACTCTTGTGTGATAAAGCATTAGAGTGGAGGTTCAGAGGTATCAACGTACATGACTCGCCACTCATGGAGATGCGATGTGAATCCACTCGGAGCAAATGGAGTGAGAGTTCAGAGGTACTTGGTGTACATAACTCGATAGCTTGGGAGATTTGGTGGTTTGAGGGAGTACCAGCATGTCCTTAGACATAGTATTTCTTCAGGAATTTACCGTTTATGGGCATCATGAGCAAGTCTCCATTCTGCTTCGCGAGTCGGTATGCGTCTTTGGAAAATACGGTCTTAATGATGTATGGACCCTCCCACTTGGGCTGGAATTTGCCGACAGTTTTGTGAGTCATGACCATCATTCTGTGAACGGCCAAGACGAGATCGCCTATTTGGAATGTCCTCTGTTTGACTTTCTTATTGAAGGCCTGAGAGATGCGTGCTTGATAAAGCTTGATGCTTTGTTGAGCTTGCAAATGCCTCTCCTCTAAAGCTTCCAATTCTTGTAGCCGTCGGCGATAGTTATCGTCCGACGTCAACCGGTAAATAAGGGCCACATAAAGTGAGGGGATCTGGGTCTCCAATGGGAGAACTGCCTCGCTTCCGTACACCAGAGAGAATGGTGTATTTTCTATAGCCGTCCGACTCGTAATGCGGTACGCCCATAAGCATTCGTGCAACTTTTTATTCCAGTCGCGTTTGTTTGAAGACACGAACTTCTTGAGAAGCTTGATTATGGTCTTGTTAAAGGCTTCGGCCAGACCATTAGCTGATGGGTTGTATGCCGTTGAAGCTACATTCTGAATTCGATTCATGTCACAAAATCGATAGAAAGCATGACTTGCGAACTGCGGACCATTGTCATGAATGATTCTCCGTGGCAGTCCAAAACGATAAATGACGTGATGTTTTATGACACTGATCACGTTTGATGTCTTTACCTCTGCTAGTGAAACAGCTTCCGTCCACTTGGAGAAGTAGTCGGTGATTGCAACTATAAATCGGTGCCCGTTGGACGACGGCGTGGTGATTGGGCCAACGATGTCCATTCCCCATGCTTCAAATGGCCAAGAGGCCACTGTTGGGTGTAAGAATTCGGATGGCAGATGTATGAAATATACGTGGATCTGACAAGCCTTACACTTCTTTGCATAATCGACTGCGTCTGCTACCATCGTAGGCCAGTAATAACCCATCCGACGGAGACGGTCCTACAACTTTGGGCCAGGTTAGTGAGCCTCGCAAATGCCATCGTGAGCCTCGCGTAAGGCTTCTTTTGCTTTTGCATTTGACAGACATCTTAACAGTAGCATGTCGTAAGATCGTCGATATAATATTTTTGTTTCTGTGTTATAAAAGAATATGAGAGAACGCCTTCTGATTGAAGTTGCTTCTTTCATATTCTCAGGCAGGATTCCGTAGACTGCAAAGTCGATGAACGGGAGTCTCCAGTCTTGCACGTCATTGGTTATCTGGGCGGAGTAACTCGTATCCTGTTGAATGTTGTTTTTGGGACAGACCAACTCATGGCCTATCACGTCGACTGGATGATGAGCATAATTTAGAACCGCCAAAGAAGCGGCGAGACCTGCTAGGGCATCGGCTTCAATATTCTGGAGCCTAGAAACATGCTCTACAAAGAACCCCTCCAAGGTTGCAATGATGGCAATTGCTGTCTGATGGTAAGGAATCAGGTCCTCGTTGCGAACCTCGTATGAGCCTCGGATCTGATTAACAATCAGCTGTGAGTCGACATACGCTTCCAGGTATTTGACCCCTACCTCTTTTGTGAGTAGGAGTCCGATGACCAGAGCGTTATATTCGGCTATATTGTTTTAACAAGGTTTTGTGAGAGAATATGCTCGATTGACTACCAACCCAGAGGAAGAAATTAATACTACCCCGACTCCAGCGACGATATCACCTTGTGGCCCTGTTCTTGAAGCACCATCAAAGAACATTTACCAAACTTCATCATGCAAAGTCATATTTGAGTTAACGACTTCGTCTGGAATTTTTTCATAGATTCTGGCTGTTTCTGAGCCTGGATGGGCTGCTAGAAAGTCGACAAAGGCTTGACCTTTGACAGCCTTCTGCGGAACGAAGACCATGTCGTAAGGGGATAATAGTATCGCCCATGTGGCTAGGCGAGAACTGAGTACGCCTGGCTTGGTCATGAGAACCCTGAGGGGATTAACTCGCGAGACAAAATGGATGGTCTGTCCTGTCACATAGTGTCGTATTTTCTGAATGGCGAACACCAGGGCAAGACAATCCTTCCCGACGGCGGTGTACCTATATTTTGGTCCCACCATCATCTGGCTGAGATAGTAAATAGCTTGTTTGTGTCCTGCATTATTGTTCTGTGCTAGCAAGGCGCCGAAGGAGTGTTCCATCGCCCGTACATAGAGCAGGAAGGGCTTTCTGGCGACCGGGACTACCAGAACCGGCAGATTCGATATATATTCCTTAATGTCATCAAAGGCGCATTGACATTCTTTATTCCATACGAAAGAGACGCATTTCTTCATAAGTTGTGTGAAGGGTTGACATCGCCCAGAGAGGTTATATATGAACCTCCTGATGTAGGCTAGTCTTCCGTGGAGGTCGTGGAGTTCACAGAGGTTCCTTGGTGGACTTATATCCAGGATTACTTTTGACTTATCGGGATCTATGTGAATATCCTGGAAAGTGATGATAAAGCCCAAGAACTTCCCACTGGACATGCTCAGAAAGGACTTGGTGGGATTCATCTTCAGATTGTGCGCTCGCATAAGGTCGAACACTATCCTTAAATCATGTAAGTGATCATCCTTGGAGCGGCTTTTGACGGGAATGTCGTCAACGTAACACTCCACCGTCTTGCGTAAGTAATCTCTGAAGATGACGCACATAGCTCGTTGATATGTAGCACCGGCGTTCTTCAGGCCGAAGGGCATGACTGTGTAACAATACACGCCGATTGGTGTTCATAATGACGTATGCTTCTCATCGTCAGGAGACATTATGATTTGATTGTATCCTGAAAAGCCATCCATAAAGGACATGCGTTCGAAGTTACACGTATTATCGATCATTATGTCGGTGATGGAAAGAGAGAATTCATCTTTAGGACATGCCACATTCAGATTGCGGAAGTCGATGCAGATTCGGATCTTTCCGTTCTTTTTGACGACTGGTACTATATTAGCTATCCAGTCTGGGTGCTTCTCCTCGCGGATGAAACCTCTAGCTATAAGCTTGTTTACTTCTGCTTCGATGGAGTTCATGATGTCTGGACGGAACTGTCGTTGCTGTTGTTTGACTGGTTTTGCGTCCGGATGAATATTGAGCTTAAGAAGTGCGATCTCGGGGTCTAGCCCTGGCATATCTTCATAACTCCAAGCAAAAATGTCGATATACTTTCTGACGAGTTGCAACAACGACTCCCGCTCGCCGTCCGTCAGGCTTTTACTGACGAAGATTGACTATGGAGAGGATTCATCACCGAGGTCAACTTGCATGACCTCATCTTCAGTGGAAGGGTCACGTAGTTCAAAGCGCTTCTCCTATTGTGCATCCAGTTGTTGGACCCATGGCTCCAATTTAAGAGATTCGAGTAGATCTTCGTCTTCCTCTTCAATGTCAACGGATGCCATGCTGACAGATAATGCCTGTCTGAATATATCACCCAATACTGTCATCGGAATCGTATGTAGGTGATTCGGATGAGTGAGAATACCACTCGTATTCCTCATCGGAGCTCTCGGGCGTTGTTGCTGGTGTAGCATAACCGAGGCCGTATTTGGACTTGCCGTAATAATCCCAAGGTTTCCCAGCTGGGGTTGACAGCTGCAGAGGCGATTGTCGACCGTTGCCGTAATTCAGACCTGGGGTAGCCTCCATGTCGTATCCCTAATTTTACATGAAGTACTTGGCTTGAGGACTATAGAGGTAGAGCGGTAATCTTCCAGCATCAGGTTCGAGATCAAACTCTTGTGGGATAAAAGGTTAAGGACCTTCTTTTTGGCCGAAGATGATCGTGTGATCTCCTTCTCTTCTGCCTGGAACTAGGAAGTAGGCACCTCTAATGGGAGTAAGTCGGTTTGCGGTATGGACGGTTGTCACCTGTGTGTGTAGGTTAATGTCCAAACCGTGCTCCACAGCATACATCAGATTAAGCTTATTACACCCAGGATAGTTCAACGGCAGCCTCTTATTGATGAAATAAGGAATTTTGTCCACAGGGATTACATCATCAGGAGAGGGACTATCCACCTTTACAACAAGATACTTCGTGAGTTCTGCCTCCTCTTCAGCTACCCCCTGCGTGACCGGAGGTTGGAATGCTGTCTGGGGCAACTTGACCACCAAGGGTTCTGCTTGTGGCATTGTCTTGCCTGAGGGACTCGGATCAACACTTGGTTGCCGGCTCATCTTGGAAAGACGAAAAACCATCGGCTCGGCAGAGGACTTCGTGTCTTCCGATTGCTTTTGACTGGATCTTGGCAATCAGATCACCATCGGCTCCCCAGAGGGCCTCGCATCTTCCGGTCGCCTTTGATTGAATTTCGGCAAATCGGATCACCATCGATGCTATGACGGGTCTTGGCTCCTGGTTGGACCTTGGGAGTCGGATGACCATCGGTTCCAAATGTACAGCTGGGGCGGGAGAACCGGGCACCTCTTTATGCAAAGTTGCGACAAGGAGTGCAGCTTTACCCGGTTTACGGGCCTGGAGATGAAATCTCAAGGGTTTCTCTGGCCTTGTTATGGCCTCCAGTTCGTCAGTTATGTGCTTCTTGGATTCTTCATATAGACAAGTCTCCGAAGAGTAATAAGACTTAACCCCATTGAAGGGATCGATGTCGGCGAATTCCGTCTTCACGAAGCCGTGCTTACTGACATACTTGAAGCACTGGTAGAGTGTGGATAGCACGATCATATAGTCATATATCCACAGACGCCCCAAGAGGATATTGTTGTACGTATTTGCGTCTACGACATAGCAGGTAACCTCCGTTCTCAGGTCTCCGATCTGATATTTTAATCGGATCTTTCCTAAGGGATAGCTCCTTTCCGAGTTGAAACCGCTAATGGCAGTATTGGTCGCCGCTAGCCGGTGCATAGGGATACCGAAAACTTGAAGCAAGCTTTTCGGGATGATGCTTATCGACGACCCAGGATCGATGTGCATCCGATCCACCTTGATGTTGCCTATCTATCCAGTATAGTACAAGGGACGATCATGCAAGTTGGTTTTGATTAACATGTCATGTGGGGTGAATACGATGTTGGGCATCACGTCTGCACAATTGCTGCCCTAGAGATCTGCTGACGAGTCTTCCCCTGTAGGTTTGACCTGGGCTTAGTAGGCGTCGGCATTCTGGAGTGCTTCGCTCAATGCGACACGAAGATTCTTGGAGAGCCTTAGGAGCTTATATAACGATAACTTTGCTGGCGTATTAGCCAGTTGTGCTAATATGTTAAAGTTGTAAGGTCTCTCCAATCCCTGAGGTGCATCCTTACGGAGCGGCCTGTCGAAGCGGGTTTCTTTTGGTTTGGACCTGTCCGTCGGTGGAGGCTGAGATAGCCCCGAAACATCAGTGGCAGTCAGCGTTGCTGGCTGAGGGTCTTCGACTGAACTACCCAGAGTGGACTGGACTTGTGCCCCAGACCGAATAACAACGGCCGCCGCCTCCTCAGCTTCGGCTAAAATTGTATGGCAGGATCTAGACTTTCTGCCCTTCTTCTTGTTGGCTGGAGATGACACCGCCTGGGTAACTTCGGGCACTAAGTCTGGGTGCACCCACATGACCTCTCCTCGTGACGTGGTAAGAGGTACCAAGCTAGTCGTCTGGTCCCGAACGGGAGGGAGGAGATTAGTAACCTCCATCGTTATCCGGGGGACAGGTATTACCCCGTCTTAAGTATTTGTTGGGGGGAAGTTACCGAACTGAATTAATGCCATGTTTGCCGCCACAGTAACCTCTTCAAAATCTAGCGACAAAGCTTTGAAGTCGATAAGACTCTGGATGTACCACTTTAGTTAAAAGCAGTCATGAGGGGAATAATGAACATTGCGGCAGAAGTGGCAATATTTTGGGTCTTCCATCTCCGTCGCTCGAGGCTCGTGCCTTGGTGGAGGGATTTGGATCCTGTCCCCTTGCAAGAGCATGTCGAAGATAGGCTTGACATGACTATCTTTGAATAAGTAATTTACCTTGGGCCACTGAGCTTCTGCCTGCTTTTGTTCAGGCTTCTTGGTCGTACCAACAACTATGGCCTGTTTGCCTTTATTATCCCGGTTATTGGAGGTGCCGCCACTATTGTTGTTATTAGGGGTGGTTCCTGTAGTGTCCCATCCCACTCAGTCAATCGGAGGAATCGAAATGCCGACGGTATTCGAACTTAGCCTTGCAACAGCTGTTCGAAGATATTGTTCGGTCGAGGCGACCGCTCGCACAGGTAGGGTAGTTTTGGTGAACTTGCCTCATCTTAGCCTTCACATAATAAATTACATATTTTCAACTTGCACAAGTAGGCTTGATAATAAAAGAGACGAATCCACATAGATAAGAGAATAATCTAGACGGATCGAATTGAGTTAGAATATGGAAAGGTCCAACGGTCGGCTTAGAGTTGATGCACGGTGTGCTTTGAAAATGACACTCGGTCCTTCGTCCCGTGGCTTGGGAGAAGGAAAGTTGGTTTGAGTTGGCGAAGTTATGAACGTAACCTATGTCATAGACGTCGCTCGCATAATGCTTCATAAAGCATGCACGGTCCCATCATCCAAGGCTTGGCACAGCCTTGGTTTGTCCATGAGTTAAGTTGCATTGAATGGCTTGTGACATAAGTCTAGGCACCCAAATGACTTGGTCGTTCAAAGTCGAACACGTGCACGGCACGATCCATCAAGGCAAAGCTTGACGCAGCCTTTGCTCGTCAAGTTATTGCAAAGTTAAGTTAGGCAAGTTATAGTAGGCTATCAAAGTAGTAGCAAGCACGGTCCCACGAGTTCTACGGCTGGGTATAGCCACGAAGTCCTACGGTCTCAAAGCTAGTCATATGGAGTATGAGTTGGACGATAGTGTCGTACGGATCACAAGTCGGTTTAAGGCACGAGACACGGTTAATTCAAAGTAAGTTATGGAAAAAGGGGGCTATCAAATAGTCATTCCTAAGTTGAGTAAAAAGGATAGGGCATCAAGGAAGAAGGCTCGCGACCGTGGGTCGTCGAGGGGTCTCAAGAATAGAAGTCTTGAACTTGGTTTTGAAAGAGATGGTAACACTGAAAGAAGGATGACTGTGTGAGACGTCAGTTTGAGTCGAGTCTTGCATGTTCATGGACAACTTGTAGGAAGATGGTTCCTCGAGTGGCAACCCCGGGCCACGGGACCGACTCGGCCTAGGAGGAAACATGGTATAGTCGTGCATAAGGTTTCAGCACAGGTTAAGCGGGGACTTGCAACGAAGCCAGCTACTTGTTTTGAAAGGACCCCGATTAACAAAACTATACGTCCAGGATAGCTTGTGATGCTAGTGACTTTTCATATAGATGGGTCGACATGGCGGCAATCCACATGTGTGTCTTTGGATTGAGTCAAGTTAAATATGTACACGATAAAAAGATAACATTTGGGCCTAAGATTTGGCTGCAACGTAGACACCGTGCTTCGGCACGAGATGTGGCGTCGAGTCTTGAGTTGTTGGATAGATATGCATAAGTTGGGTTTGAGTCGTTCGAGTTTAAGACAGAAAAATGTCGCAAGGCAAAGTCGGTCAAGTGACACTTAGTCCACAAGTCTTGATTGGGTCTTTTGGTGATCGATGTAGCAAGGGCCGCGAGGCGGCGATATGGTTAAGTCGCATTGAGTTGCGAGGCACGGTATGATAGTTTTGTAGCACGATCACAAGGAATTGGGTACTATTGCATAGTTACGTCTCTGATTATGGGCCGAAAGGCAAGCACGACTTGATAGGTTAACGTTGTTGGCACGAGAAGGGTCTAGAGGCAAATTATGAGTTAACGTTGTTGTTGCTAGCACGAGATGGTCTAGAGACACAAAATAGGCCAAGGCGTCGGTCCTAAAATAATCCTAAGGCAAGAGTAGAAAGACAATCAAAAGGGGATTATGTTGCACAAAGTAAATCAAACGTGTTGGTTTTGTATGGGTGGGCGAGGAGCTCATTCCACCAGTACAATTGAGTACTGACACCCACATAGTTTTCATGTGCAGGCACAAGTAGAAGCTCGTGGCGCGGATCTCGCTTGGATGTATCGAGGCACGGAGTTCCTTGGCGATTTGAAGCGTGTTGCCGTATGGAGTCAAGACTTATACGAAACATAATGTATGGACGTTGCCTTCCGAAGCATCCGCTGGCTCAAGACTTGTATTTGAGAAATGAGAGAGAGCTGAGTGACTTGTAATGTGAGAAGAGTGAGCTTAAGTGACTTGTAATCTTGGCCTTGCGCCCTTTGTAACCTTTGTTTCAATATCAATAAAGAGCTTCTTTGGAAATGATTGTGTTTTGTTCTAATTTCTGCTGCTATCATTCAATGTCTCTGCTTGAGACTTCTGTGCGACGACCCCGTCGTAGCCGCTGTAATTGGCCATTATGGAACTCGCCTTACACGAGCGCAATCTAGGCTTGTGCGGCATCACGCCTTAGTGAGGACGATCGCTCCTACGGGAGCGGGGCATGACATAATGGTATCAGAGCACGGCTTTACGTCCTTGGACTATCGATTGAATTCTTTAACTACGCTGTTTTCGTAAACTCTAAAATGTTGCTTCCGCAAGTTGATACGTTGGTGCGTTCTCTCTCAAATGTCCCACGGGATGTCCATACAATAAGTCTATCTATTTTACAAAACATAGAAGAACAGTTTTTGATAAGAAACAAAAGATGGTTCACGTGAAGCACGGTTGGGTAAGTCGGGCTGGGCATATACACCAATGATTTGTGTCGACCTTAGCAAAGTCGAGTGCGGGATTTGAAATGTGTCAAGCAAGAATGAATTGAACTCGATTAAGTAAAAGTGAGATGACTATCGATAGGGGTGCTATCGAGCGACGATAATATCGGTACGATATAAATGAGCATGCTTGGAATTAGAAGAATGGTTCGAACGGGATTCGAAGAAGTCGATTTTGATTCTAATAATAGTTTTGGGGATTTGTTGAATGACTTCATTCCTAAGTGGTGTATGCGATAGCCTCAGGAATGTTGATCGATCGATTGAGGATGCGGAGTGTCGATGAGTCTATCAGCAAGCGTCGCGTTATACAAAGCTGTAGATTGAGTATAGTTGAATAAGTTGTAGTCTTGATATTTGATGAATTGATTCGAACAACCTAGAAATTTATGCGTACGAAACATGCACTAGATTGAAGATTGTGCGAAGTATGAAATGCAAAGATGATCGAGTAGATAAATCAAATCGAAGAAAAGTTAAGGTGTAGCGAACGGATGACTTGATCGAGGAAATTGATACGGATCATATACAAAAAGTTAGCACGACAGGTAGATAGCGTGAATGAAAGGCTTGATTTTGAAGTTACGCGAAGGACTCTAAGGATTAGGATAAATGTTGCTCAATGATTTGAGTTAGCAAGGAATGATACGAATTGAGGAAATACGTTGGTCGATAACTTAAGATAAACGGATGAATAATATGTGAAATGGGTTTGAGAAAATTGATGTTGTGAATGATTCGAGGAATAATGATCGAACTAAAAATTGAATGTCGAGGAGATTATCCAGTCGGACGATAGAATCATTCGCACGACTCGAAATTGGTTGTAAAGGAAGATCGTCAGGTTATGAATATCGTCGATGGTATTGAGACGTATCAAAGATCGATATGCGATAACTCGGGGGTACTCTGACTCGGCGGATGACGATCGTACAAGTGTTATTTTTCGGTTGGATGCTATATTAGGATTTTGATTGAGATGAATGTTGGATGAAAATGATTGTGTTTTGATGGTTGCGCGGATAACCACAACGTCAACATTTTTGTCTTGCGTGAGCGTAACTCCAGTCTTGCATATGCGTCACGTCAGATTTGGGGCGATCATTCTGCGTGAGCACTGACATGGTGATTCATGTTGCGGGAATGATCGAACTTGGCAAATCAGGACGCAGCAACTTCGATTGTCTCGACTTATTGGTTTGATGCGAAAGAAAATTCGAGAATGTTTGGACTTGCGATTGATGATTGAATAAACTTGAGGATTGAGTAGGTCCAATCCGCACATCGAGAATGAACTAGTCTGGACTCAAAACAAGAGTTACGTTCCGATGAGGATGATTAACCCACGGGAGCGTGCATGGTGATTCATGCCCGCCGTGGATAATCTAAATCGCGTGAGATCGGAGCGCAACATATTGTTAAGCTAGACGACCTCATGATCGAATATGTGAATTGGGATGAATGACTTAGGAAATATGAAATGAGAATCATGGTTTAGCGATTAATTATGTAGTAGCGTGGATGACTTGGAAGGATTGATAGGCGGATTATGTCAAACGTGTTCGAAGAGATAGACTATGCGAAATGGCTTGATGAACAAGTGATATTGATATGTCAAGGAATTGGTTGAAACGTGAGTTATCGTAGGATGACTTTGCTGAATGACTCGGACCCCGTGCGATGAATGTTGGGATGTGTGTAGGGAATCGATGCTCGATGTTTAGAAATCGGAGTGATGCAAGCTTGGGTAGAAAACCCCGTACTATCGACTTGGTTTGACCGTAGGATGGGGTCAGTGTCGATATCGTTGTTTGGGAACTATGATTCCAATACTGACAATTGACTTTAGCCTGGAGAGATGGCCTAACGGCTAGGCGAGATGTCTATGTTACGAGAGTTAGCATCGATACGATTGATTTTTCAGGATTGAGGGGATGAATCGATAGGTAGGATTGGATTCACTATCACAAGGCTTGGTTGAAATATATATATTTCGGGAATGCCTGAAATGTGTGCACGATCCAAACTAAGTGATATGTTAAATTCAAGTGAGACTTGAGGAATGGAAAAGTGTCAAGGATTTTGAAATCATATTAAAGGAAAGATTGAGGGTAGCACGAGCCTAGCTCAAATTTGGGAAATGCATAGGAGGAATGGGTGCGAGAGTCATTGAACGTTCGAGTGATAAGTCAATGAGTAAGTACTTCGTTAGTTTCGAGGATAAAACTTTTTCTGAGTGGTGTATGATGTAGTGCCCCGTCCCGCTCAGTCAATCGGAGGAATCGAAATGCCGACGACGTTCGGACTTAGCCTTGCAACGGCTGTTCGAAGACATTGCTCGGTCGAGGCGACCGTTCGTACATGTGGGGTAGTTTCGGTGAACTTGCCTCAGCTTAGCATTCACATAATAAATCACATATTTTCAACTTGCACAAGTAGGCTTGATAATAAAAGAGACGAATCCACATAGATAAGAAAATAATCCCGACGGGTCGAATTGAGTTAGAATATGGAAAGGTCCAACGGTCGGCTTAGAGTTGATGTACGGCGTGCTTTGAAAATGACACTCGGTCCTTCGTCCCGGGGCTTGGGAAAAGAAAAGTTGGTTTGAGTTGGCGAAGTTATGAACGTAGCCTATGTCATAGGCGTCGTCCGCATAATGCTTCATAAAGCATGCACGGTCCCATCATCCAAGGCTTGGCACAGCCTTGGTTTGTCCATGAGTTAAGTTGCATTGAATGGCTTGTGACATAAGTCTAGGCACCCAAATGACGTGGTCGTTTAAAGTCGAACGCGTGCATGGCACGTTCCATCAAAGCAAAGCTTGACTCAGCCTTTGCTCGTCAAGTTATTGCAAAGTTAAGTTAGGCAAGTTATGGTAGGCTATCAAAGTAGTAGCAAGCACGGTCCTACGAGTTCTACGGTTGGGTATAGCCACGAAGTCCTATGGTCTCAAAGCTAGTCATATGGAGTATGAGTTGGATGATAGTGTCGCATGGATCACAAGTCGATTTAAGGCATGAGACACGGTTAATTTAAAGTAAGTTATAGAAAAATGGGGCTATCAAATAGTCATTCCTAAGTTGAGTAAAAAGGATAGGGCATCAAGGAAGAAGGCTCACGACCATGGGTCGTCGAGGGGTCTCAAGGATAGAAGTCTTGAACTTGGTTTTAAAAGAGATGGTAACACTGAAAGAAGGATGACTGTGTGAGACGTCAGTTTGAGTCGAGTCTTGCATGGTCATGGACAACTTGTCGACAAGGGCAATGGTTCCTCGAGCGGCAACCTGGAGCCACGGGACCGACTCAGCCTAGGAGGAAATAGGGTATAGTCGTGCATAAGGTTTCAGCACAGGTTAAGCGGGAACTTGCAACGGAGCCAGCTACTTGCGTTGAAAGGACCCCGATTAACAAAACTATACGTCCAGGATAGCTTATGATGCTAGTGACCTTTCATATAGATGGGTCGGCATGGCGGCAATCCGCAGGTGTGCCTTTGGATTGAGTCGAGTTAAATACGTGTACGATCAAAAGATAACATTTGGGCCTAAGATTTGGCTGCAACGTAGACACCGTGCTTCGGCACGAGATATGGCATCGAGTCTTGAGTTGTTGGATAGATATGCATAAGTTGGGTTTGAGTCGTTCGAGTTTAAGGTAGGAAAATGTCGTATGGTAAAGTCGATCAAGTGACACTTAGTCCACAAGTCTTGATTGGGTCTGTTGGTGATCGAAGTAGCAAGGGCCGCGAGACGGCGATATGGTTAAGTCGCATTGAGTTGCGAGGTACGGTATGATGGATTTGTAGTACGGTCACAAGGAATTGGGTACTATTGTATAGTTGCGTATCTGATTATGAGCCGAAAGGCAAGCACGACTTGATAGGTTAACGTTGTTGGCACGAGAAGGGTTTAGAGGCAAAGTATAAGTTAACGTTGTTGTTGCAAGCACGAGATGGTCTAGAGACACAAAATAGGCCAAAGTGTCGGTCCTAAAATAATCCTAAGGTAAAAGTAGAAAGACAATCAAAAGGGGATTATGTTGCACAAAGTAAATCAAACGTGTTAGTTTTGTATGGGTGGGCGAGGAGCTTATTCCACCAGTACAGTTGAGTACTGACATCCACATAGTTTTCATGTGCAGGAACATATAGAAGCTCGTGGTGCAGAGCTTGCTTGGATGCATTGAGGCACGGAATTCCTTGGCGATTCGAAGCATGTGGCCGCATGGAGTCAAGACTTATACGGGACATAATGTATGGACGTCACCTTCCGAAGCATCTGCTGGCTCAAGACTTGTATTTGAGAAATGAGAGAGAGCTGAGTGACTTGTAATGTGAGAAGAGTGAGCTTGAGTGACTTGTAATCTTGGCCTTGCGCCCTTTGTAACCTTTGTTTCAATATCAATAAAGAGCTTCTTTGGAAATGATTGCGTTTTGTTCTAATTTTTGCTGCTATCATTCAATGTCCCTGCTTGGAACTTCTGTACGACGACCCCGTCACAGTCGCTTTAATTGGCCATTATGGAACCCGCCTTGCACGAGCACAATCTAGGCTCGTGCGGCATCACACCTTAGCGAGGACGATCGCTTCTACGGGAGCGGGGCGTGACAGTACCAGGACGTTTGCCTTTGTCCTCTAAATCTGGGCTGTATAATCCCAGCTGGCGAGCCTTCTTTAACTTCGCCTTCGTATTGGTGGCGCTTATGATGAAGGTCGTCCAATCCCTAAACTGATCTTCGCCCATCCAGAGGCTGATTGCGGGGAGCAACTTCTTCTGGCAGATTTCAATTAAGGAACTTTTGGGATTACCTTGGGGCAATCTCATTGCGGTTTGGCAAAACCGCTCGTTATAGTTCCTTGTTAGCCCCTTCTTCCCCTGAGCGACGTCCATGAGAGACGACATTGTCACATTATGCCCCACTTCATAGAATATCTCTAGGAACATGTGCTTGAAGCCTTCAAAAGAATGGATGCAGTTGTCCGAAAGGTTGCGGTACCAGTCGAACGTGATCCCCTCCAATGCTCCGATAAATAATCGTGTGAGGATGGCATCGCTATGCGGCAAGTAGATCTTCCCATCATACGAATCAATATAAATGTGATCCTCTCAAAATAAGTCATGTACCGACTAGCAGAGGTCTTCCCGTCATACGAATCAATATAAAACAGTTTGTACCGAGGCGGAAAAGGAATATCTCTCAATGCAACGGGATAAGGTTACCGTATTCTGAGGTCCCGAAAGGAGTCCCGGGCGTTAAACATTGCTCGAAGCTCCTGAACTTCCCACATTGCCTCCCTGGCTTCGTCTGTAGCTGAAGGAACGGATGCTCCTAAAGGATTGTCACCCAAAGGAGGAGCGGTCGTGTTGGAGTCCGCGTTGACTGCGGGTCCTAAGCTTGCTTGTCCAGGCATCCTTGTCGTTTGAATCAGCAAGACAGCTTTAATTTCGTCTACTAACTTGGTCAGGGACAGAGGCATGGCTTCAAGTACTTCTAGATGTTGTCGATCAATAGGTCCTTTATGGTCGTCGCCGGCCATAAAGATTGTCCGTATGTGGGTAGACGTGGAAGGGACCGTAGAAGAGGTGCTCTTCGTGTCGTACCCTCGTACAGAGAAATCGTCGGGGAACGTCAGAATGTCCTCTTCCGCGGATTCAGAAGAGGTGCCACCCCTGTGCTGGCAGCTGCATCGTCTTGGCGAAGGCAGTCATGATCCTCGGGGACGTTCAAGTCCGTTGCATAATTCCCGTGGATCGCTACCCCCTGTGTATGCTCTTGGAACACCGGGTTGTCGCTTATATTGAGGGGACTGCTACCCCCAGCTTCATCTACCCCCAGGGAGGCCGAAGGTGCACCTCCGAGTGTTGGAAGCTTCTTTCTGGATCGAGTTCCTAGGTAGACACCTCCTGCGATTGTCGGCGGCAATCTTCCAAATGAGAGTTTCCTTGCAGTGCTGGCTGAGATTGCCGGGCTGGAAGAGCCTGTCTTCTTTCCTTCCATGCCGGGAAGAACCTTTCGAGTTAAATTACAAGAGGCAAAAGAAAATTTCTCGTCTCCCAAAATTTGTACCTGTTCCTCAAGTGGTTGTCGGATAGGTGCTGGTTGGTGCAGTCGTTGGAAAATAGACTGCCGATCTTCAGGTGCTGCCGACTTATCGCAGCAGCAGTTAATGATGACCTGGGTGCAACGACGTCCCAAAAAGGGCTCATTACATGCCAAGGTTGTTTCTTTTTCCTTGCATTTATGAGTAATCACCTCTCGCAAGTCGATAGCAGACTGATCTACCTTTGCATCCAATTTGTGGACTCGGGTATTCCGAGCACACGGGTGCGTAGGTATCATGTTTGCTTCCTGATCCGAAGCTAGTAAAAGCACTTGCTCTCGATCGTTGGAGGGAGACTTTTGAGACCCACCCTGTCTGTTAGCCTTAGGGGACTGGACGCGGGTAGTTCTGTACAACTTTCCATCAGGAGTCCGTATAACAGTTAACGGTGCCCGCTAACGATCAGCAGCTTGGACAATTGACTGGACTTGTTGGACCCACACTGCCCTAGACTTCTTCGATTTAGCACCAGAAAGCGCATACTAAGAAGAGTCCAGATTGGAATATTCTATATTCTCAATGGGCCGTATGGAGTCGGGCCCACATAAGAGACGATCGAACACAGAGCTTCTGATAGGGCCGTATGAGACATCCTGTCTGTATCTAGGATTGGCTATCGCATGGGCCATCTGCCCGCAGCCAGAGTTGGCTGCCGTATGGGCTATCTGCCTACGGCCAGAGTTGGCTACTGCATGGGCCATCTGCCTGCGGCCAGAGTTGACTATCGTATGGGCCATCTGCCTGCAGCCAGAGTTGACTGCCGCATGGGCCATCTGCCTGCGTCCAGAGTTAGCTGCCGCATGTGCCATCTGCCTGCGGCCCGAGTTGGCTGCCGCATATGCAGACTGCTCATCTCTCTTATGCGGCCTCTTCCTCGTCCGTATGGATTTCCCTTGTGCCCCAAAAAACTCAACATCGTAGTATTTTCTTTTGCTGGATTTGGGGACAGTAGGGTTCTCCGCGGTCGGAAGCAAGGCCGCAGAAGAGCTTTGATTACCATCTTGGGCCGCAGAAGGAGCTTCTTCGAGAACCTGGTTGGGGGCAGCAGTTTTGCGCTTCGACGTCCTGCGGGTTCTCTTTGCGTTGGCTTACTTCTGCGTCGGGCTGGCGCTCCCTTCAGAGAGCATTTCTTCGAATGCTCGTTGGTCAAAATGAACTACGAGCATTTGATGCGTAGAGCCGAGCTTGGATGCGTCAGATTGCGTCACCAACTTCTCATCAGAGGAGAAGGAAGTCCCCAGCAGAGTCGCCATCGTGTTTGCCATTAAATATCAAGAACAAAAATTACAGAGGAATTGAACTTGATTGCAAACTCGCTTGTACAAAAAAAAGCCTAGAAAGAAACCCTAGGAAACAATCTAAGTACAATTGTTTAGTTTTTGATTCTGGAGGGTGATGATGGAGGCTCGGGAAAGTATAGCAACTCTGTCTTACTCCTTGGACTATCGGACACAGTCTTTGCTCTCGAAGAAATTGCCTTTCATAGGTTGCCAGTCTTTTGCATGGGTGTGGTATCCAACTATTTATAGTGATAGATATCTTGAGCCGCATTCCGCTCTTTGGCCGCCAGTTGGTGACTTGTTGAGATTTTGTTGCAACAAATTTGTGTGGTTGAGACTTGGTCAGCCTGCCACGTGTCCTATCGCAGGATAGGATCAATCTGCTTGATTCATTTTGAGCTGCATAGGTCTTTTAGTGTTCGACCATGCTGGGCCGCATAAGACTCATGCGGCTTAGGTCGCAGTCTCCGTTAGTCCGTATGTAGCTTGGGGACTTTTGAGCCGCATAGATTCTATATTCTGGGCCGCATAAAGCTCATGCGTCTTAGGTTGCAGTCACCCTTAGCCGTATGAAGCATATAGATTGAGCCGCATAAGGTTCATGCGGCTCGGGTCGCAGTCGTTCTGGCCGCATGACCATGTCCAGGCACGTGGACCCTGTGACACGTCTTATCTTCCTTTTGTCAGAGTGTCAAAGCTATCAGTTTTGTCAGTTTTGACAGAGTTTGTTAGCTTTATCAGAAGGGCTGATCAGCTTAGCTGCATAAGTAACTCTTCCTTCTGTGACTCAAATCAGTCTGGTTGCTTTTGATATATAATCCGAGATAGTGAAGATGGGCCGCAGGGGGCATGTTGAGTCTGTCATGCGGCTCTTCTTTATGCGGACCAATTTGGCCCAAAGTACTCATGCGGTCAGTTGTGATCCGCATGAACCCCATATTTTCCATGCTTCTACACACCTGATTTCGAATTTCTAATTTGAAATCAATATTGAATTTTTGAAATTTATAAGAAATTAATTTTTTGAATTATTGTGAATTACCTTTAATTCTTGGTTATTAAGATTTAATTAATTAACTAATTAGTTATGTTTCTTATATATTAATGATGATTTATTTCTAAATACTATTATTGAATAGTTAGTTATTATTCTTTAATTATTAGCTTTATATGTTGCCAAACATTTGGACTAGTGTGGACTATTTGGGTTGGGTTAAATAATTTAAAGTTAGCCTAGCCCTAACTGTCAATTAGTTATAAAATATCTAATTTGTTAGGGATTAGTAGCTAGCTGCCAATATATTCATAATTTGTTAGAGCTGTTGGCAGCCATTAGTTATTACCCGTAGATCTATTAGTATTTACAATCCTGCCACTAGCCTTGGAGAATACTTCAATTCTACTTATTAAAATAATATGCATTCATTACAGCCATTACATTAGTCACTCTCTCTCTCTCTCTACAGCCTCTCTCTCCTCACACACACTCTCTCGTGAGCGGTACGCCACCGTACGCCACCATCCTTCGTACTCCGACGACCCTACCACCGATTAGACCCCCTTCATGCCATTACCACTCCACAGTAGCCGTCCATCCATTCCGGCTTTCACAGCACCTCTGTCCTCTGCCGACAATCCGTCGTCGAAACTTTAAACTTTGATCGAGCCGGCCGTCTTCACCTGACCTTGCCGTCGTGAGACTTCTTTCGGAACCAGTACCGTCCTTGGGTGGAACCTGACGCCACTGTTGCAGATCCGTCGAGCAGTCGTCGTCCAGTGCCGCCTCAGCACCACGGTCACAACAACTCCGCGTCGACCCCAGTGACCAATCTCGGTGAGCCTTCTTTCTCTTTCTGCTCGACCCCTTCATTCTTCTGCTCTTTCTTCGTCTTCTTTCTTTCGTGTCTTTTTTGCAAAGAGAAGCTGGTTTTAGAGTGTGCTCTCGAAGAGTTAGTGAGGGGGAGTTGTTTCTCAAATAAATTTCTCTTTCCTAAAGTTTTACTCTGGTGCTGTGAGGAAGAGACTATTCTCTCTCGTCTGTGGCTTTTAACCATTTTATTGTGCTTGGCCGTTTGTTTTGGATGGAGTCATGGGACTTCATTATGTGAAGAGTCACCAACGACTCATCGATTTTTGAAAGGCCAACTAATTTTATGCTTTGTTATGCACAGTACTGTACTCTATGGTTAAGTTATCTATATTAGAGCATCTCCAACCCTGTTGTCTTGTTAAGTGTTATGAGTCTTAGGTGGCTCCTATGTGGCATGAGCCACAAGACAATGTCTTGTTTATGTGGCAAAACTATATCTCAAAAGACAATGAGATAGAAAAACTATCTCCAATGCAAAAGTATTGAGGAGACAATAAAAAATATTTTTTTCAACTTCCAAGGCAACTCCTCCACTTCTTCAACTTTTTTTATAAATATTTCTATTCATAATTGGTAATGTAGAGACAAAGTCATTGTGAAGTGCATTGTCTAGATCTAGACAACAACTTCACATTGTCCTTGCCATATCATTGCCATGTCAACTTCATGTTTTATTCTACATTTGCATTGGAGAAAAATTTTTGGAATGAAAGTTTGTCATCCTATGTGGCAACCATTTTTTTCTAAACTCACAATAGGGTTGGAGATGCTCTTAGAGTGTTAGAGAGAGCTGTTTTCTTTATGTTATTTCTCTCTCTCCTTCTGTCAATTAATGTTAGTTGTTTTGGCTGGTGGTGAACCCAAGGGTCACTTGACCTTTCGGTCTTCCCAAGGGTCTCTTGACCCTTTGTTTGGTGAAGGACCACCATTTGGTTCTGGCTGGTAGTGTAGGGGATAAGTTTTAGTGTGTATTTATTATTTACAGCATGTAATGTGTATACGGTGCAAGTTTCGTACAAATTCACTGTAGGGTTGTCTGTGTCAGCACCTACTGTACAGTAATTGTACACTACTAGGTACTATATACACGTATTAACAGTATTTTGTATGTTATAGTATATACTTATATATGTACTTGCATGAAGAATATTTCGAATAATTGTAGATGTATATTTGAACTATTTTCATATATGGGTATACTACTATATTAGTATCAGTTGTACTTTGATATATGTATTATTTTCAAAAGCATTATTCCTAAATACTTTTTAACCAAGTAAAAGTTATTTTCCAAACTTTATAAATATTTCTATATACAGATTATAGATTTAGGGTAGTGTCCCTTTCCTTCTATTATGTTGTGACTTGTGCTTAATCTCTCATCGGATTATTGGACTTATCGAGATACTTGGATATCAAATTTGGCCTTGGACTATTATTGGATATTTGGACTTTCGATATAATCTGGACTCTATGGGACTTATTTCTCTGCGACTTATTTGGGATTTCTTATGGGTTTAGACTATAATTTATTCCGTGTCGACACGTTCGTGTTGTGCATGTCGACTTCAGATACCCGAGGCAAGTACTTCCAGCGAACACTCTCATTTCATGTTTAGTTATTATATTTAACGATTTAGATGTACATGCCATGATTCTTAGTATTTATGGATTCATGTCATGATTACTATATTCATGTTTACCCTGTTCATCCTGTTCCATGTTTACTTATTTTTTTGTTTTCCCTGCCATGATTAGAATCCATGTATGCTAGTTAGTCGCAAAGTACTTTAGTATATATGTGATCAAAACCCTGTATAATCCGTGATTCCGTGTTTCTGTGCTTGCTAGCTAATCATACACTACCCGTATGATTGAGCCTGACCAAGTAGAACCCTAAGCCGATCACATATAGAACACAATACTTCAACCCCACGTAGTGTAGCTATGACTCCTGCATTTCATATTGTTACGTCACTCACCATGATTTCCTGCTCACTTTATCTACTCTCACCATGTTACTATTTTATTCCAGTATTATCTTTTCTATTTTATGTCTTATAATAATTAGCATGTTATGGGTTGTAGTTTCCGTGTCGTACTTGCTCTAATCCTGACTGGAATAACAACATTTTTATGAGAGGACTTAGAAAACTGGTGCTCTACTTATTATGACCTTCCTGAGGCAGATCATGGTATAGCTGAGGAGCAGGAGACAATATTGTCGATGAGCCCCTGGAGGATGCATAGCTTAGCTTAGACTTTATTTCTGTCTTTTAGATTTCTGTTCCAGAACATTCTGGAGCTTCACATAGTTTCATATCATCGAACTTTATTGTTGCATATCACATAGATATAGGATGTAGTAAGATGATTTGTAGAGTAATGACCAGAGGTGGACCTATCCCAATCACGGAGACTTGCACCTGTCCTATCACTATCTCATGTTATACTTTCTTTGCACCCCTTCTACTAATGCCTCTGCCTAACTATGATGTGGTCTTGGGGATGGACTGGCTAAGTAAGCAGCATGCCCTGATAGACTGTCACCGGGGTTGTGTCATCTTTAGTCCACATGGAGGACCCAAGTTCGAGGTAGTTCGAGCACCGAAAAGCATGGGGTTTGTCTTCTACACCTCTATCATGGAAGATACCGGACCCCCTCATCCCCCTTATAATAGAATTTCTAGATGTCTTCCCTGACAATCTTCCAGGATTACCTCCTGATCGTGACGTGGAGTTCACTATTGACCTAGTACCTGGCTCTTCTTTTATCTCACAACGATGCTACAGAGCCAACCCTACGGAGGCCAAGGAGATGAAGGATCAGATCGACGAGCTCAAGGCCCAAGGATTCATCAAAATTGGATCTTCATCCTGGGGGCACCAGTCTTATTTGTGCCCAAGAAGGACGGAATGATCCGGATGTGCATAGACTACCGGGCACTGAATAACATCATCATCAAGAATAAGTATCCTCTGTCCAGGATTGAAGACCTCTTCGATTAGTTGAACGGAGTGAAGGTTTTTTCGAATATTGATCTCAGGTCTGGATATCACCAAGTCAAAGTAAGGATAGAAGACATTCCAAAGACAACATTCAACACTAAATATGGACAATATGAGTTTTTGGTCATGCCCTTTGGTTTTACAAATGCCCCAGCAGTGTTCATGAACCTCATGAATAAGGTCTTCCATGAGTACCTGGACTAGTTTGTCATTGTCTTTATCGATGACATACTGATCTATTCGAAGACCAAAGAAGAACATGAGCAGCACTTACGGATAGTCTTGGAGACATTAAGGAAGGAGAAGCTATATGGTAAGTGTAACTCCCCAGTCCCAAAATACGTAGGACTAGGAAAGTAGACATACCAGCTGTATTCATACGAAGTACATATGCCTCGTATTGATACATAAGCTGTAAAATGCAGTAGAACCATAACTAATCTCATCCGCACAAAATAAATAGATAAAAGATATCATATAATGATAATGAATTATCTTCATACAATATGTTGGGCGGAGACAAATCCACTACCAACAAGTAAAGGAAAAATACATGAGAAAAGAAATGAATTTGGCGAGCGAAGCGAAGACGATCCTAGCGCAATCATCCTCAAAGTAACGGAGATAGTCACAGCTAGAGCTAAAGCACCTGCGAAAGACAATAGCACACACCTGACGAGATAACCAGGTCCTCAGAGGGACGTAATAAGACACATAATATCATGCCATATAAACTGAATAAATATTGCTCAAATAAATAAGTCAATTGAATTATAACATGGTCCAATACACACCTATTGAACGAGCTTATCATCCCCCCAACCAAACAAGGACAGGAGATGGTAAACTAATTCACGGTGACGTATCTTTCCATGCTATGAATCCAATATGGTATCTGGACCCCAACAAGGTTCAATACCTTCTCATCGAAGTAGTAAGCCACACCTACAACCAAACAAGGACAAGATGTGACGAACTAATCCGTGACAAGTTATTGTTACAAGTCACGGTCAGATACAAGTACCCAAACCAAAAGTACTCATACCTAACGGATAAAGGTGCCTAACCAATCTAAGTGAAATGTAGTTAAGAATAATCCTTCCTACGCATGGGCCCTGGCTAAATAGGATCGGCATGGTCCCCCCTTGGGGTACCAGAGGCCCCATCAATAAGAGCATGACGTCCCACAGAACGTCAGTGGCCGTCAGTAATCATGGGTCATCAACCCCGTATCTCCAGCGGAGCTTCCGGGTCACAAGGGAAAGTGCATCGAAGCCCATACGCTAAGGAATTATCCTCCCCGTTCAATGCCTACTATGTTGTATCCACAACAGAAAACCTCTATAACCGCTAAGTCAAACTAGCATGCAACCTCTATTAGCGGTTATTCCTATCGCACGGCTTGTACGTACTGGTGGCCAGCCAATCACGCACGTCCGTGTTCTACATACGACACACAACTTCGTGGTACAATGTATCAAGGCCATGAATGTAACACACAAAGGTGGTCCCTCAAATCTAGGTTTAATGTGTAAGAAAAATAATACATAGCAGAAAATATAAAAGAACAGTAAGTTCTAACAGGTTATGCAATGTATCACAATTTATTTTGCATAAAAAAAATAATGAATAATGCATGAAATATGAGCTAAAATAAATAAACAGCAAATGGCAAGGTGTCTTGCCTGGTAGTACGCCTGGTGTGCTGCAATAATCACGGTGGCACGAACTACGACTTCGGTTAACAACCATACAAGGTGACCTCTGATGGTGGCACGGACAGTTCCATTGGATCCAGAAGGGTCAAATTGGTTAGAGTCGATAGGTGGAAGGACAGAATTGGCAGGAGAATAGGAGACATGGGCCTAGTAACCAAGGGAGATGGGTGTGAATAATTCATAGGAAAGTTTTCGAGAATATTTTATAATATTTGAAAAATATATATTTATTAGTAAAATAGTTTTTAGATAAATATTTGAAGAAGCATTAAAATCGGTTTTAGGCAAAACTTTTACTTCTACAAAAATATCAATTTGCGACAGAAACTATATTAGTTAAAACAAATTTTGTTCAAAGCTATATATTTTCATTAACTAAAAGTCGAGAAATATTTATAAAATATTGAAACTATATATTTCTACTAGTCAAAAGTAAATTAATGCCAAACAATACTTTCTAGGGTAGTCCATAAAATGGATAAAATACTTAATAGTATATTTGAAATCGCTAAACGTTCCAAGCCTAATAATATATCTATTTAAATTTTATTTCCGAGAAATCTTATAACAAGATACTAATAACCAAATATATATATATATATATATATTTTAAAAATCCTAATTTCTTATTCTCGAAATACACAATATAGATAATAATAATAATAATAATAATAATAATAATAATAATAATAATAATAATAATAATAATAAATACTAAAAAGAAGAAGAAAATAATTAATGAATAAAACTAAACAAAGAACACAAAAATACTAATAATATTTTTACATATACAGTACATACGTACATTCATAATAATAATGATAATAATAATAATAACAAAAAAAGAGAAAATAAATAATCACCAAAACACAAAAACAATCAACCAAAAATTGATAATAAACAAAATAAAAAGAAACGAATAAAAAGAAAAAGAAAAAGAAAACTAAAGTGCAGCAAACCATGGGTCGAATGCTGCTCTTAAAGGGGTTTTTAGAAAAGAATAAGAGAGGGGAAGAGTTTGGGAATTGGGAAGAAAACGGAAGAGAGCGAGTGATGTGAAAGGGAGGCCGGAGGGAAAGAAAGGCGGCGAGGCGAGCGGAGGCGCGGTGGTCACCGGGGCCTAAGGCGGTGGCTCGGCTAGGCGCGAGAGAACGGACGGAGGAAGTCGGAAAAGGGGTTTGTTCGGCGGACGGTTTAGTGGGCGGCGACGAGCGGTGATCGGAGGAGTTGGGAGTGAGGCAGAGCGGAGGATTTTCCGGCGGAAGGAGGAGCGGCGCTCGGGCGGCTAGGGCATGGGGATCCGGCCGACGGCACGCTGGGCTGGTGAGGACGGACGGAAGCACGGAGGGTTGGTGGAAGAGGAAGAGCGGGGGTCAGTGGGGCTCACCGCTCCGGCGGCGTGCGATGGAGATGCGCGCGGCGGAGGGCGTCGGCTAGTGCAGGCGACGGATGGGGTTTCCGACCACGGCATAAATTAGGGAAGGTTGGAGGACGCGTGCGCGCGCGGAGGGGCGACGAACGCGGGTGTGCTCCCAACGGCGGCGACGGTGTAGGTAAGAGGTTTTCTTATGTGGCGGTAGCTGTGTGTTTGTTGGCGAGTATCTCGGTGTGGCACCGGTGGCTAGGTCGCCGGGACTGGGTTATAGGTGGCGGTGGTGGCTGGGTTAGTGGTAGCGATCGAGAATTTTGGGCCTGCTGGAGTGGCGGGCACGGCCGGGGTATCGTCAGCTTTGACGAGGTGAGGCGGTGATTATTGTGGTAGTGGTGGTGACGATGTCACGACCCGTTACCCAAATTGTTGGGCCGGGCCAAGCCATGTCCAGCCTACGCTTGTTAAAGCGTAGTAAGCTGTTCTAAGAATAGACAATAAAGGATCTAAGCTACAACAGTTCTAAAATCATATTTAAATGTTCATCACAACACAGCATCTATAAGCGAAGGTAAACAAACACAGATTTAATAATACACTTCCAAGTATCTAACTGGAGACAAAGTCCAGTATCCAAATATAAGTACAGACCAAAGTCTAAGTCTCAAAACACATGAAAGATAACTAAGCAAGGTTTCCCGCTGGAGCCTCTTCTGGAGCTAAGGCCAGGTCCATGGTAAGTAGGGCATGTATCATCAGGACTATCATCTGTAATATTTTCAACAGGTCCAATCAGGACAGGAACGAGTACAACCCATCTAGAAAACCCAAGTAAATGACAGAGAACTCTAAAGCAGTTATAGACAGTTTTATTGATGAGCATGGCAGTTTATATTCAGGTGATGGTATAGAGAAACAGTTAAGATACAAGAAAAGAAAGGTAACTAAACAAGAGAAGAATCATGGCAATGATGACGGTAATAAAAGCTAACTGAACTAGAATAACATGTATGAGTCCAGACAGTACAATATAAGTCTAATGTAATCCCAGTGTGAGTCCAGTCCATATAATCCGATACCAGATGATTTCCGGTACAAGATGAGGCCAACAGTGATCAATGAATCCAGGGTGAGTCCAACTATGATCTAACAGTGTGTTTTAAAATACCGAGGTCGACATGTAAACGGCTGTAGGTATCAGGCACATCTCTTACGGATTAGGCAAGAGATGGCTATGCTTCCAGTAGATTCTAGTTGGAGATTCCAGATTTGGGGTATGTCTACATGTCTTACTCAATATTTCCCCGCCCAGCAAGTGAATCCAGTACAAGACACAAGAATCGAGATGAGTCCAGCCAAATGATGATTCCAGAAATGATTTCGGAATGATTCCAGTGATTCCAGTAATAGAGATCAGTAAGTAAGGTATGTGTCGCATACATGAATCCAGAAATATCCAAACGTATTGAAACAGAGAATCACATAGAACTAACTAGAACTGAAATACAGTAATTGACAAATAAATGAGAGAACTATCAGAGAATGTACTCGCCTGATACTCTGTAAAGAGTAGTGTAATATTAGGTGTCTGTACCAGGGTCACAATGTCCTAAAATAGAGTAATACAGTTATGACATGTCCAAAATGAAAGTAAACGAAAGAACTAATATAATCTATATGATTTCTAAGCCAATCTAGGTCAAAGTCAACTCTAATCAAACATTTTAGTCAAACTAGTCAAGTGGGGACCTAGCATAAAAAGTCTAATGTGGAGTGCCACTATACACAAACTAACTACCTAAGATCTTTGCACTAGTGCGGGGTGAGGTCCAATACGTCTATAACTCAAAACAACACAAAATATTAAAAGTCGTAATTATTCAATAAATAATTCAAACTGTATATTGAGTTCCAACAATTTTGAGATAGACAAAAAGATCAATATTATATAAAATAAAGTACCAAAATAATCCTTGTTAATTATAGAAATTTATACTAATTTTTTTTGAATTTATAAACCCTCATAAATAATTATTAAAAATCAGCAAACATAATATATTGAAAATGAGTTCTGTTTTCCCATTTTTATAAAATACCAAAAGTACTTATTAAATGCCGAAAAAATTATAATAAATTAGCTAAATTAACATAGTATTTAAATATAATTTTTTCCAGATTTTTACAGTAATTAAATTATATATAAAAATTCAAAACCAGAAAGTAACAATATCTGGAAAAATAATTAATTATAAATTAAGGATAATACATAATCAAAATCTACAGATGTCGTCGGATGATAAAATAAATATCACCAACGTGTCCAGAACGGTCAAATCAGCTAGGATAGCCTATCCATAAGTCCAATTTGGACACAGGGGTAAAACGGTAATTTCGGGTCAAAATGATGTCCGCCGTTGGACACACTTTGCACCGAAAAATGTGTCGGAATAGAAGTCTACAAAACCTAACAAATTATATGTCCACGAATCCAGAATGATGATACGAACCCAACGGTATGTCCGAAATAGGATTCCGATGTGCCGATCTCAAAATGATACGTTGACGCGACACTTGGTATCCGGTTTGCACGGAAATGCGTGCCGGAGCAAATGTCTTCAAAACTCAGCAAATTATATGTCAACGAGTCCAGAATGACGATACGAACTCAACGGTATATCCGGAATGGGATTCCGATGAGCCGATCTCAAAGTGACCCGTTGACTCGAAAAGTGGGACCCGTTTTGCACCGAAATGCGTGCCAGGGCCCACGTTCTTCAAATCAAGCAAACTTTATATGAAAACATGCCAGAACGACGCCACGAGTCTACTGGTTGTGTCAGAAATTGAATCCGGAGTCCCGGGTTCAAAAATGGAATTTAACAAGTGCAAATTAAAGAATTCGGACGGCCAACTTTGGCGTCGAATTCGACCGACCAAACGTGCTTATAATGAAACGAAACCTAAAGAAGGCAGGAAAAGGGTTATACCAGCTGTGCACCGGAACTGGTGGTGCACAAAACGGAGCTGCGACGACGAAGATACGAACCCGCAAAGTTGGCATCGCAAAACTGTCCAAAAATAGTACAAATTAAAACGTCAACTTGGTGGCCGGTTTTGATGTATCAAACGACGAAATTAACGGGTGAAATTTGAGAGAGATGAAGGGGTATATACCGAGATTGTAACGGAGCAAAGAAATCGCCGATCCAACGGTCGGATTTCCCGAAAAATGTGCGTGAAGTCGCTGTCCCGAAACTCCATTTCTGGATTCAACCCCCGCGCGCGTCGACGGGATATCGTACGAAATGCATGAATAGCCTATGCGGCGCGTTGGAAAAGTGGCCGGTGGCAAGGGGGAGGTCGCCGGGGTCGCGCACGGCCGGGGGGGGCCGACGACGGCGGCGGTTGGCCGCGCGGTGGCGCACGACGACGGACAGCGCCGCCGGAGCTGCTGCTCGCACTGCTGTTGCACCTGGGCTGTGCGCGGCTGCTGGCGGAGGCCGGCCACAGCTGTGGTGGCGGCCAACGGCGTGGGCACGGTCGTCGGTGGCGGTTGCCGGCCACGTGTGGTGGTTCGGGTTGTGGTGGTGCATGGTGGGAGTGGTGGTTTGTGGTGGTGGTGAGGAGGATGATAATGGTGATGGTTGTTGTAGTGTGGGTGATGGTAAAGATGGAGAGGAGGAATGGAGGAGAAGGCCTTGTGGTCGGGTGAGAGAGGAGAGGTGAGGTGAGGTGAGGGAGTCGGCTGTAGAGTAGGGGGGCTGTTCTTGCTGGGGAGGAGAGAGATTTGTGTGAGTGTGGGTTTAAAAATAAGAAAGAGAGAGTGCGTGTATACATATAATATATAGGAAGAGTGAAAGAGAGTGATAATAGAGAGAGAGATGTAGATATTATAGGAATGATAGAGAGGGAAAGAGGTCGGCTGAATGGGGGGGTATGCGTGGTGAGGTGTGTGTTTGTTTAATAATATGAGAGAGAGTTATTTATATACATATATATATATATATATATATATATATATATATATATATATATATATATATATATATATATATATATATATATATATATATATAGATATTTGTGAAGTAGAGAGGAAGTGGTATTTCCAAAATAGGAAAAATAAAAAAATTAAGCGGGATATTTGAGCAGTCATGAGAGGGCAACATGGAGCTTGGGTTCGAATTTGGTCGAGCCAGGTCGGGTCAAAATCGGACCGGGTGCAATATTCGAATTAAAAAATAGAAATTTATAATCATGGATAAATAAATAATATACGGGGACTCCAATAAATAGGACACAAGTTTTATGGGGGTATTAGACTTCATGTGGGCCACGTCCATACTTTGGGTCGACTAGGTTGGATCGATGTCGGGTCCCGAAATTAAATCAGAAATTAAATCGGGTTTCACGGTAGATAATTAATCGGCCTAAATTGACCCGGAAGTTGTGCGAAGAAAATGAAGCACAAAATGAAGTGTCTGAGTGGGACACGAAGGTCATGGGTGAAGAGCGTCTCGAGTAGATCATTCATGAGAAGTTGGTTCTGAGAAAAGGACCGGTCTGGTGCTCCTAAATTAAAAGCCACGGTGACGTGCAAACGAAGATCAAAAATAAAAGTGGGAATAATTATTCAATGATTAATCGGTCTAAGTTGACCCGAACTTGCGCGATACAAAAAGAGCACAAGGGAACGAGTTCAAGTGGGACACGATACATCAAAACAAAGATAATCTTGTCTACTTCAAAACTCGTGAAGAGAGTTTACAGAGATTGGTATCCCTGACGCTCCAGAGGTCAAAGTCACGGGAATGAACATTAATGATCAAAACAATTAAATAAATAAAATATTTATCGATAATAATTCATTTAGAAAAATTAAAATAAACCCCTGAAATTCAGGGGGCTTACATCCTACCCACCTTACAAAAATTTTGTCCTCAAAATTAAAAATCATCCAATAGGTCAAACTATAACATGTAGCTGCTCTGGCTACGATACTCAAACTGCTACCCTTGTAATCATCTCTTCTGTTTCTCTTTACAATCTTTTTGGTTCAGGTTCAACAATGGTCCTTCTATCATAAACTACGTCATATATCCTTTAGAATCTTCCATACTAACATGAAACCTTTATGTATACCCTAAACTATATATAGGTCATTCTCGGGACATGTCTATAAGCCTAAAATGCTTAATCATCAACCATATTTCCAACCTTAATTGTAAATACTGGATTTCCTTATCATATCCTAAGTATCCTTATTTCATCAATCCACAGTTCCTTGGCATCATTTATCGTCAATCCTTTCCTACAGTTTCTCCTTGAAATCATACGTTCAATTCTTATCCTTGGCGTAGAGCCTTCTTCTTTTTACTCAACAAGTCCTCCGAATATAAATCCTTGATTTCAAAACTCCCGATTTATTAATTACCAATGTACATATGTCTCTGTCTTGTTCATTGTCTTTTTAACTGATATCTTTCTGATCTCGTACGCAATATCATATCTTATTCTAACTTATTCTATATCAATCCACATATCGATCTACCCTCTAATCACATATAATTAGCTATAGATAGCCAACCAAAATTCTACAAATGCTAAATCCTCAAACTGCTAAGCACAAGATTCTAATCCTCAATCCATTAGTCACAACAATATAATATCTTATAATTCCATCTTAGATACCCTATCATCAAGTCATACTATTAATACAATCGTTCTTAATGGTTTCCAAGTCTACTACAGTCAGTCACCCATACTTGTCCTATAAGCTTAATCTAACCAATCCCTAGGAAAAGTATTTATCACAATCACAAAATATATTTATAGTTATACTACAGGATCAGTCAACAAGGTTTGGCTATTTCGGTCGCCTATGAAATAGAAGGTAACAAGACCTAAGACTGGGTCAAGCAATCCATAACAGTGTCCAAACAAGTTAAAGGTCAAGCAAGATAGGAAAGTTTATTGGAATATCTCCAAGAATGGTACGAAGACAACGAGATTTATAACGAGAAGAATTATCCAAGAGGTTAACGAAGAAAAGTTTAGTCAAGTCATAGGAAAGATGGAACATAAAAATAATTATGTCCAAAAGATAACATGAAAGCAATCATGTTGGAGAGTCCTAGAGAGCCTATAATCCTAGTTGCAGATGTAGATAGAACGGAGTTAATCAAGACGGGGAAGAATAATGATAAGAACTTATTCTTGCTCATTCGATCATAAGAAAGTAAACCAAGTTGGAATATGATCTGATAACCATACACGTCTTCCTAAAATCATGTTGCCAGAATTTTTGCCCCACCAGTAAGCTTAGATGCAATAAACGGTAGAGTCATAACTAAGGTATACACCCTATAATCATGTTATCTAGAACCCTCGCCACGCCAACCGGTATGGCTGCGAGAAAATCTAAATTCTATGAATAGGATAGTATATCCAAAATTAGGCTCTATGTTTTTGTCATACCAGCTAATATGGCTGCGATAAATTCTAAACTCCATAACTAAAGCAGACGTTTACCTTATCAGAATATATCACAATTCAATCCACAAAATTTATCACGATGCAAGATCAAAGTTAACAACAAAAATCAGAAATTAAATTCAACAATGAATTTAAAGGAGAGTAAATGGAAACAGGTGAAAACAGATTTCGATGTAAGATTAGAGTGAGATCCTCAGGGGTCATCCCATTGGTCTAAATTGACCCACTGAAATACAAACAAGAGGCTAATTATAGCTAACGGTCCTATGCTGTGATGAGTTCTCCTATGTTGCAATCCTAGTAATCCTCTAGGTGTTCTAAATGTTGTTCCTAGTGTTATCAAGTTGTCCTAGATCCTAATTGCAGGCATGCTTGGTACAATAACGTAACCAAACAACTTAAGTCTGGACCTGCATGGGCCGCCAAAAAAACATGTCATGACCCGCTACCCAAATTGTTGGGCCGGGCCGAGCCATGTCCAGCCTACGCTTGTTAAAGCGTAGTAAGCTGTTCTAAGAATAGACAATAAAGGATCTAAGCTACTAACAGTTCTAAAATCACATTTAAATGTTCATCACAACACAGCATCTATAAGCGAAGGTAAACAAACACAGATTTAATAATACACTTCCAAGTATCTAACTGGAGACAAAGTCCAGTATCTAAATATAAGTACAGACCAAAGTCTAAGTCTCAAAACACATGAAAGATAACTAAGCAAGGTTCCCCGCTGGGGCCTCTTCTGGAGCTAAGGCCAGGTCCATGGTAAGTAAGGCATGTATCATCAGGACTATCATCTGTAATATTTTCAACAGGTCCAATCAGGACAGGAACGAGTACAACCCATCTAGAAAACCCAAGTAAATGACAGAGAACTCTAAAGCAGTTATAGACAGTTTTATTGATGAGCATGGCAGTTTATATTCAGGTGATGGTATAGAGAAACAGTTAAGATACAAGAAAAGAAAGGTAACTAAATAAGAGAAGAATCGTGGCAATGATGACGGTAATAAAAGCTAACTGAACTAGAATAACATGTATGAGTCCAGACAGTACAATATAAGGCTAATATAATCCCAGTGTGAGTCCAGTCCATATAATCCGATACCAGATGATTTTCGGTACAAGATGAGGCCAACAGTGATCAATGAATCCAGGATGAGTCCAACTATGATCTAACAGTGTGTTTTAAAATACCGAGGTCGACATGTAAACGGCTGTAGGTATCAGGCACATCTCTTACGGATCAGGCAAGAGATGGCTATACTTCCAGTAGATTCTAGTTGGAGATTCCAGATTTGGGGTATGTCTACATGTCTTACTCAATATTTCCCCGCCCAGCAAGTGAATCCAGTACAAGACACAAGAATCGAGATGAGTCTGGCCAAATGATGATTCCAGAAATGATTTCGGAATGATTCCAGTGATTCCAGTAATAGAGATCAGTAAGTAAGGTATGTGTCACATATATGAATCCAGAAATATCCATACGTGTTGATACAGAGAATCACATAGAACTAACTAGAACTGAAATACAGTAATTGACAAATAAATGAGAGAACTATCAGAGAATGTACTCGCCTGATACTCTGTAAAGAGTAGTGTAATATCAGATGTCTGTACCAGGGTCACAATGTCCTAAAATAGAGTAATACAGTTATGACATGTCCAAAATGAAATTAAACAAAAGAACTAATACAATCTATATGATTTCTAAGCCAATCTAGGTCAAAGTCAACTCTAATCAAACATTTTAGTCAAACTAGTCAAGTGGGGACCTAGCATAAAAAGTCTAATGTGGAGTGCCACTATACACAAACTAACTACCTAGGATCTTTACACTAGTGCGGGGTGAGGTCCAATACGTCTATAACTCAAAACAACACAAAATATTAAAAGTCGTAATTATTCAATAAATAATTCAAACTGTATATTGAGTTCCAACAATTTTTGAGATAGACATAAAGATCAATATTATATAAAATAAAGTACCAAAATAATTCTTGTTAATTATAGAAATTTATACTAATTTTTCTGGAATTTATAAACTCTCATAAATAATTATTAAAAATCAGCAAACATAAATATATTAAAAATGAGTTCTGTTTTTCCATTTTTATAAAATACCAAATGTACTTATTAAATGCCGAAAAAATTATAATAAATTAGCTAAATTAACACAGTATTTAAATATAATTTTTTCCAAATTTTTACAGTAATTAAATTATATATAAAAATTTAAAACCAGAAAGTAACAATATCTGGAAAAATAATTAATTATAAATTGAGGATAATACATAATCAAAATCTACAGATGTCGTCGGATAATAAAATAAATATCACCAACGTGTCCAGAACGGTCAAATCAGCTAGGATAGCCTACCCATAAGTCCAATTTGGACACAGGGGTAAAACGGTAATTTCGGGTCAAAATGATGTCCGTCGTTGGACACACTTTGCACCGAAAAATGTGTCGGAATAGAAGTCTATAAAACCTAACAAATTATATGTCCACGCATCCAGAATGATGATACGAACCCAACGGTATGTCCGAAATAGAATTTCGATGTGCCGATCTCAAAATGATACGTTGACACGACACTTGGTATCCGGTTTGCACGGAAATGTGTGCCGGAGCAAATGTCTTCAAAACTCAGCAAATTATATGTCAACGAGTCCAGAATGACGATATGAACTCAACAGTATATCCGGAATGGGATTCCGATGAGCCGATCTCAAAGTGACCCGTTGACTCAAAAAGTGGGACCCGCTTTGCACCGAAATGCGTGCCAGGGCCCACGTTCAACAAATCAAGCAAACTTTATATGAAAACATGCCAGAACGACGCCACGAGTCTACTGGTGGTGTCAGAAATTGAATCCGGAGTCCCGGGTTCAAAAATGGAATTTAACAAGTGCAAATTAAAGAATTCGGACGGCCAACTTTGGCGTCGAATTCGACCGACCAAACGTACTTTTAATGAAACGAAACCTAAAGGAGGCAGGAAGAGGGTTATACCAGCTGTGCACCGGAACTGGTGGCACGCAAAACGGAGCTGCGACGACGAAGATACGAATCCGCGAAGTTGGCGTCGCAAAACTGTCCAAAAACAGGACAAATTAAAACGTCAACTTGGTGGCCGGTTTTGATGTATCAAACGACGAAATTAACAGGTGAAACTTGAGAGGGATGAAGGGGTATATACCGAGATTGTAACGGAGCAAAGAAATTGCCGATCCAACGGTCGGATTTCCCGAAAAATACGCGCGGAGTCGCTGTCCCGAAACTCTATTTCTGGATTCAACCCCCGCGCGCGTCGACGGGATATCGTGCGAAATGCACGAATAGCCTATGCGGCGCGTCGGGGAAGTGGCCGGTGGCAGGGGGAGGTCGCCGGGGTCGCGCACGGCCGGGGGGGGGCCGACGACGGCGGCGGTTGGCCGCGCGGTGGCGCGCGACGACGGACAGCGCCGCCGGAGCTGCTGCTCGCGCTGTTGTTGCACCTAGGCTGCGCGCGGCTGCTGGCGGAGGCCGGCCACAGCGGTGGTGGCGGCCAATGGCGTGGGCACGATCGCCGGTGGTGGTTGCTGGCGACGTGTGGTGGTGCGGGTTGTGGTGGTGCATGGTGGGAGTGGTGGTTTGTGGTGGTGATGAGGAGGATGATAATGGTGATGGTGGTTGTAGTGTGGGTGATGGTGAAGATGGAGAGGAGGAATGGAGGAGAAGGCCTTGTGGTCGGGTGAGAGAGGAGAGGTGAGGTGAGGTGAGGGAGTCGGCTGTAGAGTAGGGGGGGCTGTTCTTGCTGGGGAGGAGAGAGATTTGTGTGAGTGGGTTTAAAAATAAGAAAGAGAGTGTGTGTATACATATAATATATAGGAAGAGTGAAAGAGAGTGATAATAGAGAGAGAGATGTAGATATTATAGGAATGATAGAGAGAGAAAGAGGTCGGCTGAATGGGGGGTATGTGTGGTGAGGTGTGTGTTTGTTTAATAATAGGAGAGAGAGTTATTTATATACATATATATATGTATATATATAGATAGATATTTGTGAAGTAGAGAGGAAGTGGTATTTCCAAAATAGGAAAAATAGGAAAATTAAAAGGGGTATTTGAGCAGTCATAAGAGGGCAATATGGAGCTTGGGTTCAAATTTGGTCGAGCCAGGTCGGGTCAAAATCGGACCGGGTGCAATATTCGAACTAAAAAATAGGAATTTATAATCATGGATAAATAAATAATATACGGGGACTCCAATAAATGGGACACAAGTTTTATGGGGGTAGTAGGCTTCATGTGGGCCACGTCCATACTTTGGGTCGACTAGGTTGGATCGATGTCGGGTCCCGAAATTAAATCGAAAATTAAATCGGGTTTCACGGTAGATAATTAATCGGCCTAAATGGACCCGGAAGTTGTGCGAAGAAAATGAAGCACAAAATGAAGTGTCTGAGTGGGACACGAAGGTCATGGGTGAAGAGCGTCTCGAGTAGATCATTCATGAGAAGTTGGTTCTGAGAAAAGGACCGGTCTGGTGCTCCTAAATTAAAAGCCACGGTGACGTGCAAACGAAGATCAAAAATAAAAGTGGGAATAATTATTCAATGATTAATCGGTCTAAGTTGACCCGAACTTGCGCGATACAAAAAGAGCACAAGGGAACGAGTTCAAGTGGGACACGATACATCAAAACGAAGATAATCTTGTCTACTTCAAAACTCGTGAAGAGAGTTTACAGAGATTGGTATCCCTGACGCTCCAGAGGTCAAAGTCACGGGAATGAACATTAATGATCAAAACAATTAAATAAATAAAATATTTATCGATAATAATTCATTTAGAAAAATTAAAATAAACCCCTGAAATTCAGGGGGCTTACAGGCGACCAGGTGGCCACGGGCTAGGCTGCGGAGCTAGATGGTGGGGGTCCGGGTTGGGATGGTGGTTTAGGAAAATTAGGATTAGGGTTAGGTTTTTGATGATGTCGGGGTGTCCGACACGGGGAAGGAAATAAATTGTATATGTAACAATGTAATAAGATATGGACACTGACACGGTGAACGCACATTTGTGGTGGAGGAAATTATGGAGAATAGAAATATATGGAGGAGTACCTGCCTATTTATAGGATGTGGGGATTCCCAGTTGGATAAGGATTAGAATAGTTAAACCCAATTAGATAATTCAATCTATTAATTAAATTAATTCAATAAATCCAAATCCAAATCAAAATCCAATTTAAATCTAATTAATTTACATCCTTTAGTTTAAAATCAAATAAGATAATTCAAATTCCAAATATGGGTATTAATTTAATCTATTTAAATAAATCCAAAAGAATCAAATCAAGATTTAAATTGCCATAATAAATTCAAAATATGTTTTCCAAAAATACTAATAATAATAATTTTGAAAATTACCTTATTATTTAAAAATAAACTAATAAATAATTATAAAATATATGTATGCACAAATAATATTTACAAATATATACTTTTCTAGTATACCATTTTATTGAAAAATTATTTATTATTATAACTGTCTAAATAAAAGACTTTTCATAAATAAATCATAAGTTTAGAAATTTTGATAGCTAAAAATAATTATTATATATATTACTATAAAAATAGGAAAAATTATTTTTTTTCTAAAAATATGTACGCTCGTACTATTCGCACTTGTCGAGCAATTACGAAAAATAAAATTTTGTGCACGACGTACAATACGACTACGCAACGTACAATACAAAATTTAAATTAGTACTAAATTTAATAAAAAAATAGTAGAAATTTAGGGGTTTTACATCCTATCCAACTTAAAAGAATTTCGTCCTCGAAATTAAAAATTAGTAGGGGGTGAGAGACACAAGGGGGTATTGATGGAGAACAATCAATTATTGGGCGAGACAAAGAGATGATGTTCGACATGCGATTAGCAAGCCGTGGCTTAAAAGGTAACATTTAAAGTTAGTCATGATAACATGCAAAGGAGTAGTATGGTATCAAGAGAATAATGAGCGGCCTAAAAGATATGTTTTGAAAGTGGGTTGAGGGTACGATTTAAGAGGGCGGATTAGGTTTATTTTTAAATTAAACGATTAGAGGGTCATGGTAGGGCCGAGAAGAAGGACGAGTAGTTTAGGATGAAGATATAGCAACATCGAGTGAGAATGGTCATAGTCGATAGGAAGGCTAGAGGAAGTTCTAGTATAACGCTTTCGTCCTTCTAAAATAGGTGAAGGCGAACGCAATAAGGAGTTCAAAGACGATATTATCGAATACGAGTACGTGATTCAAGGACGACCGAAAATTTCAAAGAAATTGTCAAGGCAGTCGTGGATGAGACTCTAGAGGACAAGTTTAACTACATCCCATCCACGTTAATTGATATATGAAAAAGGCGAACCAAAGTGCACTCGGTTGATCAGACCATCATGCACTGGTTCTGATTAGACAATATGTTAGTGGGTGCGACCCAAATAACATATGTCTTGGAAAAGCTCGATAAAGGAATAAGCTTGCAAAAACTAGGCTACATTAGCATCATTAGTCAAAATGGTAAATACATAGACACGAGAGATTAAGATTGAAATAAAGAACCAATATGAATAGTCTAAGTGTCATAAAAAATCTAAATCTTGTTTATTCCTATACGATCAGTCTACGGTTTATTGCCCAAGGCTTGGTTGACCAAATGGGTTAAATCCCTCTAGTCCCTATAGTCTAGATAACCTTATTTGTATTCTCCTTAATGGTCAAGGGTGTGTCAGGTCGTAGGGTAATCTACCCAACTTAAAAAATTAAGCTAAAGGTGTTTGGGACATCTAACTAGTAGGGTCAATCTCTAGCAAGCATGACGGGAAGATAAGAATAATGATAGAAAGAATCAAGCAAGATGCAATCGATGAGTCGAACGGTAGTTCGAATATGGAATCGAGGAAAGAGGTCAAGTATGTGGATGAGTTCCTAGACTTCTAATCCTAAATGCAGGCTTGCTTGGTACGGTAAAGTAACCAAACAATTTATCTTGACCTGCATGGTTCACCACAAAAACATGTAACGCTCCAGTCCCAAAATACGTAGGACTAGGAACGTAGACATGCCAGTTGTATTCATACGAAGTACATAGGCCTCGTATGGATACATAAGCTGTAAAATGCAGTAGAACCATAACTAATCTCATCCGCACGAAATAAATGAATAAAAGATATCATATAATGATAATGAATTGTCTTGATACAATATGTTGGGCGGAGACAAATCCACTACCAACAAGTAAAGGAAAAATACAAGAGAAAAGAAATGAATTTGGCGAGCTAAGCGAAGACGATCCAAGCACAATCATTCTCAAAGTAACGGAGATGGTCACGACTAGAGCTGAAGCACCTGCGAAAGACAATAGCACACACCTGGCGAGATAACCAGGTCCTCAGAGGGATGTAACAAGACACATAATATCATGCCATATAAGCTGAATAAATATTGCTCAAATAAATAAGTCAATTGAAATATAACATGGTCCAATACACACCTATTGAACGAGCTTACCATCCCCCCAACCAAACAAGGACATGAGATGGTAAACTAATTCACGGTGACGCATCTTTCCATGCTATGAATCCAATATGGTATCCGGACCCCAACAAGGTTCAATACCTTCTCATCGAAGTAGTAAGCCACACCTACAACCAAACAAAGACAAGATGTGATGAACTAATCCGCGACAAGTTATTGTTCCAAGCTACGATCAGATACAAGTACCCAAACCAAAAGTACTCATACCTAACGGATAAAGGTGCCTAACCAATCTAAATAAAATATAGTTAAGAACAATCCTTCCTACGTATGGACCCTGGCTAAATAGGATCGGTATGGTCCCCCCTTGGGACACCAGAGGCCCCATCAATAAGAGCATGACGTCCCACAGAACGTCAGTGGCCGTCAGTAATCATGGGTCATCAATCCCGTATCTCCAGCGGAGCTTCCGGGTCACAAGGAAAAGTGCATCGAAGCCCATACGCTAAGGAATTGTCCTCCCCGCCCAATGCCTACTATGTTGTATCCACAACAAAAAACCTCTATAACCGCTAAGTCAAACTAGCATGCAACCTCTATTAGCAGTTATTCCTATCGTACGGCTTATACGTACTGGTGGCCAGCCAATCACGCACGTCCGTGTTCTACATGCGACTCACAACTTCGTGGTACAACGTGTCAAGGCCATGAATGCAACACACAAAGGTGGTCCTTAAATCTAGGTTTAATGTGTAAGAAAAGTAATACATAGCAGGAAATATAAATGAACAGTAAGTTCTAACAGGTTATGCCATGTATCACAGTTTATTTTGCATAAAGAAAATAATGAATAATGCATGAAATATGAGCTAAAATAAATAAATAGCAAATGGCAAGGTGTCTTGCCTGGTAGTATGCCTGGTGTGCTGTGATAATCACGGTGGCACGAACTGCGACTTCGGTTAACAACCACACAAGATGACCTCTGATGGTGGCACGGACAGTTCTATTGGATCCAGAAGGATCAAATTGGTTAGGGTCGATAGATGGAAGGACAGAATTGGCAGGAGAATAGGAGACATGGGTCTAGTAAGCAAGGGAGATGGGTGTGAATAATTCATATAAAAGTTTTCTGGAATACTTTATAATATTTGAAAAATATATATTTATTAGTGAAATAGTTTTTAGATAAATATTTGAAGAAGCATTAAAATCGCTTTTAGGCAAAACTTTTACTTCTATAAAAATATCAATTTGCGACAGAAACCATATTAGTTAAAACAAATTTTGTTCAAAGCTATATATTTTCATTAACTAAAAGTCGAGAAATATTTATAAAATATTGAAACTATATATTTCTACTAGTCAAAAGTAAATTAATGCCAAACAAAACTTTCTAGGGCAGTCCATAAAATGGATAAAATACTTAATAGTATATTTGAAATCGCTAAACGTTCCAAGCCTAATAACATATCTATCTAAATTTTATTTCCGAGAAATCTTATAACAAGATACTAATAACCAAATATATATATATTTTAAAAAAATCCTAATTTATTATACTCGAAATACACAATATAGATAATAATAATAATAATAATAATAATAATAATAATAATAATAATAATAATAATAAATACTAAAAAGAAGAAGAAAACAATTAATGAATAAAACTAAACAAAGAACACAAAAATACTAATAATATTTTACATATGCAGTACATACATACATTCATAATAATAATGATAATAATAATAACAAAAAAAAGAGAAAATAAATAATCACCAAAACACAAAAACAATCAACCAAAAATTGATAATAAACAAAAATAAAAAGAAACAAATAAAAAGAAAAAGAAAACTAAAATACAGCAAACCATGGCTCGAATGCTGCTCTTAAAGGGGTTTTTAGAAAAGAATAAGAGAGGGGAAGAGTTTGGGAATTGGGAAGGAAACGGAAGAGAGCGAGTGATGTGAGAGGGAGGCCGGAGGGAAATAGAGGCGGCGAGGCGAGCGGAGGCGCGGTGGTCACCGGGGCCTAAGGCGGTGGCTCGGCTAGGCGCGAGAGAACGGGTGGAGGAAGTCGGGAAAGGGGTTTGTTCGGCGGACGGTTCAGTGGGCGGCGACGGGCGGTGATCGGAGGAGTTGGGAGTGAGACGGAGCGGAGGATTTTCCGGCGGGAGGAGGAGCGGCGCTCGGGCGGCTAGGGCACGGGGATCCGGCCGACGGCGCGTTGGGCTGGTGAAGACGGACGGAAGCGCGGAGGGTTGGTGGAAGAGGAAGAGCGGGGGTCGACGGGGGTCGACGGGGCTCACCGCTCCGGTGGCGTACTGTGGAGAGGCGCACGACGGAGGGCGTCGGCTCGTGCAGGCGGCGGATGGGGTTTCCGGCCACGGCACAAAGGAGGGCAGGTTGGAGGATGCGTGCGCGTGCGGAGGGGCGACGGACGCGAGTGTGCTCCCAACGGCGGCGACGGTGTAGGTAAGAGGATTTCTTATGTGGCGGTAGCTGTGTGTTTGTTGGCGGGCGTCTCGGTGTCGCACCGGCGGCTAGGTCGTCGGGACTGGGGTATAGGTGGTGGTGGTGGCTGGGTTAGTGGTAGCGGTCGAGAATTTTGGGCCTGCTGGAGTGGCGGGCACGGCCGGGGGTGTCGTCGGCTTTGACGAGGTGAGGCAGTAATTATTGTGGTAGTAGTGGTGGCGACCAGGTGGCCAAGGGCTAGGTTACGGAGCTAGATGGTGGTGGTCTAGGTTGGGATGGTGGTTTAGGAAAATTAGGATTAGGGTTAGGTTTTTGATGATGTCGGGGTGTCCGACACGGGGAATTATAACAATGGAATAAGATATGGACACTGACAAGGTGCACGCACATTTGTGGTGGAGGAAATTGTGGAGAATAAAAATATATGGATGAGTACCTGCCTATTTATAGGATGTGGGAATTCCCAGTTGGATAATGATTAGAATAGTTAAACCCAATTAGATAATTCAATCTATTAATTAAATTAATTCAATAAATCCAAATCCAAATTAAAATCCAATTTAAATCTAATTAATTTACATCCTTTAGTTTAAAATCAAATAAGATAATTCAAATTCCAAATATGGATATTAATTTAATCTATTTAAATAAATCCAAAAGAATCAAATCAAGATTTAAATTGCCATAATAAATTCAAAATATGTTTTCCAAAAATACTAATAATAATAATTTCAAAAATTACCTTATTATTTAAAAATAAACTAATAAATAATTATGAAATATATGTATGCACAAATAATATTTACAAATATATACTTTTCTAGTATACCATTTTATAGGAAAATTATTTATTATTATAACTGTCTAAATAAAAGACTTTTCATAAATAAATCATAAGTTAGAAATGTTGATAGCTAAAAATAATTATTATATATATTACTATAAAAATAGAAAAAATTGTTTTTTTCTAAAAATATCTACGCTCGCACATATTCGTACTTGTCGAGCAATTATGAAAAATAAAATTTCGTGCGCGACGTACAATACGATTACGCGACGTACAATACAAAATTTAAATCAGTACTAAATTTAATAAAAAATAGTAAAAATTTAGGGGTTTTACAGTAAGCTATCCAAGTACGAGTTCTTCTTAGACAAGGTGGATTTTTTCGACCACGTTGTCACAGGAGAAGGCATATCAGTGGATCCTAAGAAGATAGCTGCTTTAGAGACGTGGAGGACACCCAGTTCAGTTGCAGAGATCAGGAGCTTCTTGGGTTTAGCTGGGTATTACATCGTAAAGGACTTTGCAAGGATTGCTGAGCCCATGACAAAGCTAACCAGAAGGAATGAAGAATTCGTCCGGGCCGAGGCGTGCCAAGCATCATTTGAAGAGTTGAAGAGAAGGTTAACATCAGCACCGATTTTGTCGCTACTCTCAGGATCAGGTGCTATAGCGACGCTTCCGGCAAAGGATTGAGATATGTACTACAGCAGCATGGAAAGGTAATTGCTTATGCTTCTCGACAGTTACGAGATCATGAGAAGAATTACCCGACGTATGACCTGGAGCTAGCAGCGATCATCTTCGCCTTAAAGCTTTGGAAGCACTACCTATACGGCCAGAAAGTAGAGATATACACAGACCACAAAAGTCTAAAGTATGTCTTTCCACAAAAGGAGCTCAACATGCGCCAGAGGGAGTGGCTAGAGCTTATGAAGGATTTTGATGTTAATTTTTAGTACCATCCGGATAAGGCTAACGTAGTTGCTGATATGCTTAGTCGATACCCGATGACTATGTTTATAACGAAGGACCGACATCTGCTAGAAGATATGGAGAAGCTTGGGCTAGAAATTGTGTTACCAGAAGCCGTGATGTTGAAGCTTGGAAAAGAAGCTACTTTACCAGGAATGGACTCACCCATGATGCAATTACAAGTGCAGTCCAACCTAATCAACAAAGTCAAGGAGACTCAATTCCAGGATGAGATACTGTGCAAGCTGAGAGACCGAAGTTAGTCGGAATACTTAAGGGTTTCTTAATAGCTGGAGATGGAGTATTAAGACATGGCACGATATTTGCCATTGAATATCAAGAACAAAAATTATAGAGGAATTGAACTTGATTGCAAACTCGCTTATACAAAAGAAACCCTAGAAAACAAACCCTAGGAAATAATCTAAGTACAATTGTTTAGTTTTTGATTCTGGAGGGTGACAATGGAGGCTCGAGAAAGTGTATCAACTCTGCCTTACTTCTTGGACTATCTGACACGGTCCTTGCTCTTGAAGAAATTGCCCTTCGTAGGTTGCCAGCCTTTTGCATGGGTGTGGTACCCTGCTATTTATAGTGATAGATATCTTGAGCCGCATAGATGGCCACGTGACCATATGGCTACAACAGCACACAAAGACCCGCTCTTTGGCCTCCAGCTGGTGACTTGTTGAGATTTTTTTGCAGCAAATCTGGGTGGTTGAGACTTGGTCAACCTGCCACGTGTTTTATTGCAGGATAGGATCAATCTGCTTGAGTCATTTTGAGCTGCATAGGTCTTTTAGTGTTCGGCCATGCTTGGCCGCATAAGACTCATGCGGCTTAGGTCGCAGTCTCCCTCAGTTCGTATATAGCTTGGGGACTTTTGAGCCGCATAGATTCTATATTCTGGGCTACATAAAGCTCATGCAACTCAAGTTGCAATCATCCTTGGCCGCATGAAGAGCATAGATTGAGCCGCATAAGGTTCATGCGGCTCGGGTCGCAGTCCTTCTGGCGGCATGACTATGTCCAGGCACGTAGACCCTGCGCCTGGTGCATGATATTTTGTCTGATCACGTCTTATCTTCTTTTTGTCAGTGTGTCAGAGCTGTCATTTTTGTCAGTTTTGACAGAGTTTGTCAGCTTCATCAGAAGGGCTGATCAGCTGGGCCGTATAAGTAACTCTTCCTTCTGCGGCTCAAATCAGTCTGGTTACTTTTAATATATATAATCCGAGATAGTGAAGATGGGCCACATGGGGCATGTCGAGTCTGTCATGCGGCTCTTTTTTATGCGGACCAATTTGGCCCAAAGTACTCATGCCGTCAGTTGTGATCCGCATGAACCCCATATTTTCTATGCTTCTACAAGACCCCCTTCAAAGTTTTCAAATTGTAAATTTGGAATACTTTGAATAAGAAGCATGAAGATATGTCAAGCCGCAAGGAGTCTTCGAGTCAGGAGAGACCTTGAGCCGCAGGAAAATCTTAAGCCGCAGGAAGATCCCATCCAGACTGCCAGCTGTCACTGCTATATTTAATGTCTTGATTTGGTTTGGATTTGGGCTATCTTTTCAAGATAAAGCTGACGGTTACTAAGGATAAAATTTCCAAACGTCATCATTATCTTTAATGGACTCGAGAATTGAAACGACGCTCTTTCGAAAACCTTATAAATATAGGTCATTTAGGAGAGATTTTCTCTTTCACCTTATTCTCCTTCGTCTTCATCATCTTTGTCATCCTTTCTGTCCCAGTTAGCCATAGCTCCAAAAGCTTTCAAGTCGACTGGTGCTGCGGCCAAAGGGAAGGGACTCGCCTCTCCGGCGTGAGCTGCGAACTCTCCTTCCATTCATCCCGACGTGCAACCCCCTATCAAGGGTAAGGATGACTTAATTTTTAATGGCCATATCGCATTTGTATCGCCTCTGTGCTTAGGCATGATCGATGCATGCCCTATCTCATTGGACCGCATGTGTTCTGTATGATGGGGTCGCATGAACTGAAGAATGAACTTTGTTTTCTTCTAACTGTTAACCCCTTTTTCTCTTTTCATATTTTGTAGGGGTCTGGCTAGCAAATTTCTCTAGGACCGGTATCGACAATTTTGGGCATGGTGAAGATACAACACTTGACACACACATCAGAGAGCTCAGAACTCTTCATCCTTTGGAAGGGTTTTCCTCAGATAGTAGAAAGAACCTTTATACATCAAAGAGTCAGACGGTGGTTGGGCGTCATCGTGAAAGTTCTGTTTTCATGGCTCTCCAAGTAGGCAAAAGAAACACTAGGGATGTTGTTTTGAAGGTATGGTCTTCTGGAGGAACGGGCCTAGGATGTCCGCAATACGAAGAAGAGAAAGTCAGCGTCTGTAGATGCTTTTAGCCTGCCATATTTTCCTTCCTCCGTGCAGCTTCTTAAAGATTCAACAGCCTTGTTTGCTTCTCAGCAGTAAAACATGACTTCTTTCGAAGGCCACAAAACTATTTTTTTTTATAAAGGTGAAGTGCTGCCAAACTGACCAAACTATGTATTGCTGGATTTTCCTTTCTTTTCTTTTTAGCTGCTGATGTAGTCCTATGAATGTAACTGATTTTGAATAAACAGAATACATTCACTCTATTCTTTGCCTGTGGTATTTGTGGTGTTTGTACTCACTACAAAAATTGCCTCCATTTTACAATATTTTTTGTGCAACGGTTATATGGGTGTTGCTGTAACTATTATTTGAACAATCTCATAATGGTTCTACAAACCGTTACCAAATTAAAGCTATTTGCAACAGTTAGAAGTGAATCGTTGCCTCATAAAACCTTTTACAACGGTTTGTAAATGCTTGCTAAATATTTGCCTTTTTTACAACGGTCTAGCGACGATTTTATAAAAATGTTGTCAGAGTGAGCTGAAAGGGCAACGGTTATGCAAGGGTTTTACATAACCGTTGCAAATGTGTTAGTATTTTGCATCAATTAGTTTAAGCCTTATAAAAGGCTTACTATTAGCAACATTTGAACAACATTTTTTGTAAATTGTTGCGGTTGGCCTTATTATCTATAATGATTGTGCAACGTTTTTTGCAACTATTTGAATATATATATATATATATATATATATATATGAAGATTTGACGTCCTCCTCGGCGACGGTCGACGGACACGCGGCATGCTTCGCCTCCGCCATTGCGCGGTAGCCTTTGGCGAGTTCCTCCTCCGCCTCGGCGCCCTCCTCGGCGACTGCGGTGAGTCTCTCCCCCTACCTGGCACCCTCCTCGACGTCTTCGGTGTCGTCGACCCCGTCGTTCGCCCACCGATACGCGCTCAGGAGCCTCTCCTAGCGGGCCAGCGGTCGAGCCCCAGCTCCCGCATCTACCCAACCCTCCCCCTCCCGATCTCCTTCTCCGGCCTCCTTCGTCGGAGTCTCCGTCTTCAGGCCCTCCCCGCGCTCCCCCTTCCGACCCCGTGGAGGTCGTGGTCGAGCCCCCCATTTTCGCTCTTCCCCTCCGTTCTCCCCCTCCCCCTCTCCCGACTCCGCCCTGCCTCCCCGTCGGCCGCCACCGCCGACGTTTCGGCTTGGCTGTGCCCCCCGCTTCCGGAGGTCGACCCTGCTCCCTACCTCCTGTTTCTTCCCACCCGCGCGTGCTGTCTGTCTCCCCCTTCCCCGGCCGCCTGGCACCTCCTCCGCCCGACGGTCGCCTCACTCTCCGCCCGGCGACCGTCCTCCTCCTTCCAGCGGCCCCCCAGCCCTCCTAGCTCCCTTCGCCGGAGCCTCCCCTACGCCAGAGCCTACACGCTCGTCGCTCCCCTCCGGCCACCGTAGCCGGCCCTTAGCTTCGGGCCGAACCAACACCCCCCACCCTCCTTTCCCTCCCCCGGGTTCCGTGCCTTCCCCGCGCAGTGTTCCCCCTCGGAGGGTGCGCACCCCTCGGGCAGCGCAACCGCAACCGCCTAACCCCCTTGGGCCCCACGCCCCACCTACCATCTCTCTCGATTTTCGAATTTCAAACTCCCCCGAGTTTGTTTTCGGAGCTCCAGTCTCCAAATATATATATATATATATATATATATATATATATATATATATATATATATATATATTCACCTATTTATATATATAGATATTTATTTATCTATATATATATATTTTATCTCTAATGCTAGTTAATGTCGGTTTTTAGTTAGGACTTTTGCAAAGGGTTCCACCCTCACCTTGTAGGAACTTGGGCTATCTCCCGGTTCCAACCTCTAGCTTTTTATTTCAATGAAGACTTTAGCCATTGTTAAAATATATATATATATATATATTTTCGGTTTTTAGTTAGGACTTTTGCAAAGGGTTCCACCCTCACCTTGTAGGAACTTGGGCTATCTCCCGGTTCCAACCTCTAGCTTTTTTATTTCAATAAAGGCTTTAGCCATTGTTAATATATATATATATATATATATATATATATATATATATATATTTTTTTAATATATATATATATATATATATATATATATATATATATATATGAGATTTGATCAAAATTGTGTCTCGGTTTTACTTAAAGGCTGGAATTGGACCCCACATGGTTTGTTTTTGTATATATGTAGCTCGGTAGGTAATCTGTGGAGAAGAGGGGGGATGTCCCTCTCTCTCGATCTCATAGCATTTGGTCTGCTCGTATATATGTTATAATAAATTTAGGTTTTTTGTTCTATAAAAATTATGATAGTTATTGTGTGATTATATCATAGAGCAGTTATTCTTAAAACTATTTTGAATTAAAATGAACTTAAAAAATATTATGCGAGAAAAAAATTACTATATCACAAAAACTACTTTCTTCCTGATCCTACTAGAAAATAGAGCATGGCATGTTGTACACAAGAAATCTTAGAAGGAAAAAAATTACTTTGTATATAAAATTATGTTAAGTCAAATGATCCATATAACAACAAATTGTTATGTCGTAATAATTACAAAACTATACTAAAGATCCCATATTTTACGAAAAATCTTATATAGTGCGCTCGGTTTTGTTCTAATTTATTCGATTTTTTGAAGATTAAACCGTAACCGAACCAAACTGGTCGATTATTATAAAATCCAGTCGAAAACAATCTTATCAGACATCAGTTCGGTTGGTCAGGTCAGTTTAGTCGGTTTATCCAATTCTGCACACCCTACTTCACGTACGTTGTACGTATAAAAAATGTATGTTATTATTAAAATATTAAATAAAAATTTAAATTATATTAAATATTTTAAATATAATTTGAAATATTTAAATAATTGTTTGTTAAATTTTTTTAAAATTTTGGATATGTGTTTAATTAGATAATACTATGCAGTTGGTCTAAATATAAATTAAATTTAGAATTTGAATATATTTTTAAGATTTGTTATTTGTTCAAATGGTTTTTAGTTTTTTGATAAAAATAGTATATTAATTTAATAGT
>JANAVB010009592.1:1516544-1551544 GCA_029216955.1 Iris pallida
ATATATATATCTAATATGTATATAGCCCTGATACTTTTGGGCAAAAGTTAGAAAAGGCCCTTTTTTAAAAACTTGTCTTGGAAAGTATAAAAAAAAATCATAACAAAGCAACGAAAAATGCAACTCCATATTGAAAGCCTCTGATTTTGTTGTGTAAAAATTACCGACTCTCATGTTTGCTGATGAAATGCAACTAATATATATAGTTTTCTACTTTGATGTTATTCTATAGTTTCCTACTCTAATTACCTACTCTAGGTTTTGTTGAGACAGTTACCTACTCTAATGTTATTGTGTAAAAATTGCCTTCGTTGTATCGCTTTTGTCAATGATAAGTTTCGCTTTGTCAATGATAAGTTTGTGTCTATAGGGATATGATTAATATATCAATTGGTTGTGAATTTCATTCATCATTAGTATATTTCCACTGAGATAACTCATAACATTCTATATTACATAAATTACCAAAGAATATCTACGAAATAACTGGTTCCAATTTGTAAATGTAAATATATACGAAAAGTGTGAACTAGACAATGAGACGTGGAATTATCTTTTAGCTTATTTCTTGTAGTTGTGCATTAGTCTTATCAACAATAAATTTTATGAAGTTAAGTACTAACTACTAATGGATATTATTTTTTGTTGTAGTTTAACGAAGATGAGGATGGTGAAGATGAAGATGGACATGAAGGGATTTAAATTTTTGATTAGTCTATAGAATTTTTCACCGATCTATCCTTATGACGTTTTGGATTAAGTTTTTTTTTGGAAGCACTTTGAATTACAGAAAGCTAGATAATTTATGTCTTAAATACTATTGAATTTTGAATTAAGTTTCTTTTGTAAGCCCTTTGAATTAAATGAAGCTACATAATTTGTCTTAATATTGTTGGATTCATGGTTGATGTTTCTCTGTCAAGTGAAGTATAGTTTATATTATGAGAAAGATGAATATCATCCATTTTGGATCAATGGTTTGACTAATAGTAATATCATTTATATTTATTTTACAGGTTGATGCATCTAATGTATATTGAGAGAAATATTGATCAAATATTATTTCTAAAAAATAAATAAAATTACTTGTAAGGGTTTTGCAAGTGTTGCAAGAAACCATATTTCAAATGCCTACAAAACGTTGCAATATCCTTCTATAATCGTTGTCAATTTATTTTATTCTCAAGGGTTTCTAAAACTGTTGTAGATTACTTTAATAGAATTGTTGCCATACAAACTAAACTCGTTGCAAAAGCCTGCTCGAAATTATTGCACATTTATTATTTTTGCAACAGTTTTTTCACATCGTTGCTTATTCGTTTTGCAACCATTAATCGTTGTCTTAAAGATTTATCTACCATGGTTTTAACCGTTGTCTAATCCCCGTAACGGTTTTTAATCGTTGCATGAAATATTTAGGCTACGTAACCGTCGTGCTTTAGTCAATAGCTACAACGGTTATTCATCGTTACAAAATATATTATTAACAACACCATACAATCGTTGCGCATTAATGCCAGATCCATTGCATAATACGTTATTTGCAACTATTTATTGAACTGTTGCAAATATCTCCGATAACCGTCGCAAGAGAAATCTGCAACGCTCACTATGACAATGGTTACAATAACCGTTGCAAATTAATTCATAACAGTTTATTAATTTTGCAATAGTTTTTTACTGTTGTAAAACACCATATTTCTTGTAGTGACTAGAGGGCCTAATACAACATTTGTGTTTGATAAAGGACATCCCACTGGGGGACTTTTTGTGGACCTATTGCCCTTTTGTGCATCTAGAGATGCGAGCAATAGATTTGAATGATATTTTGTGGACCTATTACTCTTTTTGTGCACCGATGGTGCGAGAATAGATTAGGATAACTTCTGTGGACCTATTACCCTTTTGCGCACTGGTGGTGCAGGTAATAGATTTAAAATGAAACCTAACAGAGGTAATATGGACGTGATAGGTTTTCTGGTCTTAACACCATGTCTTTTATCCCAGGTTGGGTACATGTGTTAAGTCAAGAGACCAACGATATCAGAGGTAATATGGACGTGACACACATAATCATGAAATTTTTGGTGGACCTATTACTCTTCTGTGCACTGGTGGTACGAGTAATAGATTTTAAGACAAAACCCAACAAAGGTAATATGGACGTGATAGGTTTTGTGGTTTTAACACCATGTCTTTTATTCCGGGTTGGGTACAGGTGTTAAGTCAAGAGACCATCAGTATCAGAGGTAAGATGGACGTGACACACGATTATCGTGAAATTTTTGGTGGACTTATTACTCTTCTGTGCACTAGTGGTGCGAGTAATAGATTTTGAGACAAAACCCAACAGAGGTAATATGGACGTGATAGGTTTTTGGTCTTAACACCATGTCTTTTATCCCAGAATTAAGTCAAGAGACTATTGATATCAGAGGTAATATGGACGTGACACACGACAATCGTAAAATTTTTGGTGGACCTATTACTCTTCTGTGCACTGGTGGTACGAGTAATAGATTTTGAGATAAAATCCAATAGAGGTAATATGGACGTGATAGGTTTTGTGGGATTAACACCATGTATTTTATCCCGGATTGGGTACATATGTTAAGTCAAGAGACTATCGGTATCAGAGGTAATATGGACGTGATACACAATAATCAGGACCAGGAAGTTTGCTCAGAGATGGTGATAAGCTTGGCAGACTCTTGTGTGATAAAGCATTAGAGTGAAAGTTTAGAGGTATCAGCATACATGACTCGCCACTCAGGAAGGTGCGATATGAATCCACTCGGAGCAAATAGAGTGTGAGTTCAGAGGTACTTGGTGTACATAACTCGATAGCCTGGGAGATTGGTAGTTTGAGGAAGTGTCAGCATGTCTTTAGACATAGTATTTCTTCAGGAATTTGTCGTTGATGGGCATCATAAGCAAGTCTCTGTTCTGTTTCATGAGCCAGTATGGGCCACATGGGAGAATACGGTCTCGATGATGTATGGACCCTCCCACTTGGGCTGGAATTTGCCGGCTGTTTTGTGAGTCATGACCATCGGTCTGCGAACGGCCAAGACGAGATCGCCTATTTGGAATGTCCTCTGCTTGACTTTCTTATTGAAGGCCCGATAGATGCGTGCTTGATAGAGCTCGATGCTTTGTTGAGCTTGCAAATGCTTCTCGTCTAAAGCTTCCAATTCTTTTAGCCGTCGGCGGTAATTATTGTCCGACGACAACCGGTAAGTAAGGGCCACACGCAGTAAGGGGATCTGAGTCTCTAATGGGAGAACTGCCTCGCTCCCGTACATCAGAGAGAACGGTGTATTTCCTGTAGCCGTCCAACTCGTAGTGCGGTACGCCCATAAGCACTCGCCAAACTTTTCATTCCAGTCGTGCTTGTTTGAAGACACAAAATTCTTGAAAAGCTTGATTATGGTCTTATTAAAGGCTTCGTCCAGACCATTAGCTGATGGGTTCTATGCCGTTGAAGCTACATTCTGAATCTGATTTTTGTCACAGAATCGATAGAAGGCATGGCTTGCGAACTGCAGACCATTGTCATGAACGATCCTTCGTGGCAGTCCAAAACGGTAAATGACGTCATATTTTATGAAATCGATCACATTTTATGTCTTTACCTCTTTTAGCGGAACAACTTCTGCCTACTTGGAGAAGTAGTCGATGACTGCAAGTATAAACCGATACCCTTTGGATGACGGTGGGGTGATTGGGCCAACGATGTCCATTCCTTATGCTTCAAATGGCCAAGAGGCCACTGTTGGGTGCAAAAATTCGGATGGCAGATGTATAAAATCTGCGTGGATCTGATAAGCCTTACACTTCTTTGCATAATCGACTGTGTCTGCTACCATTATAGGCCAATAATAACCCATCCGATGGAGACAGTCCTACAGCTTCGGGCCAGGTTGGTGAGCCTCGCAAACGCCATCGTGAGCCTCGCGTAAGGCTTCTTTTGCTTTTGCATTTGACAGACATCTTAACAGTAGCATGTCGTAAGATCGTCGATATAACATTTTTGTTTCTGTGCCATAAAAGAATCTGAGAGAACGCCTTCTGATTGAAGTTGCTTCTTTCACATTCTCAGGCAGGATTCCGTAGACTGCAAAGTCGATGAACGAGAGTCTCCAGTCTTGTACGTCATTGGTTATCTGGATGGAGTAACTCGTATCTAGTTGAACGTTATTTTTGGGACAGACTAATTCATGGCCTGTCACGTCGACTAGATGATGAGCATAATTTGGAACCGCCAAAGAAGCGGCGAGGCCTGCTAGGGCATCGGCTTCAATATTCTGGAGCGTAGGAACATGATCTATAAAGAACCCCTCTAAGGTTGCAATGATGGCAATTGTTGTCTGATGGTAAGGAATCAGGTCCTCGTTGCGAACCTCGTATGAGCCTCAGATCTGATTAACAATCAGCTGTGAGTCGCCATACACTTCCAGGTATTTGACCCCTACCTCTTTTATGAGTCGGAGATCGATGACCAGAGCGTTATATTCGGCTATATTGTTTGAACCGGGTTCTGTGAGAGAATATGCTCGATTGACTAGCAACCTAGAGGGAGAAATTAATACTATCCCGACTCCAGCGACGATATCACCTTGGGGCCCCGTTCTTGAAGCACCGTCGAAGAACATTCGCCAAACATCATCATGTGAAGTTATGTTTGAGTTAACGACTTCGTCTGGGATTTCTTCATAGATTCTGACTGTTTCTGAGCCTGGATGGGCTGCTAGAAAGTCGGCCAAGGCTTGACCTTTGACAGCCTTCTACGGAACGAAAGCCATGTCGTAGGGGGATAACAGTATCGCCCATGTGGCTAGGCAAGAACTGAGTGCTCCTGCCTTGGTCATGAGGACCCTGAGGGGATTAACTCGTGAGACAACATGGATGGTCTGCCCTGACACATAGTGTCGTATTTTCTGAATGTTGAACACCAAGACAAGGTATTCCTTCTCCACGGCAGTGTACCTATGCTCCGGCCCCACCATCATTCGGCTGAGATAGTAAATGTCTTGTTCGTGTCCCGTATCATTGTTCTGTGCTAGCAAGGCACCGAGGGAGTGTTCCATCGCCAGTACATAGAGTAGGAAGGGTTTTTTCGACGACCGGGGCTACCAGAACTGGCAGATTCGTCAAGTATTCCTTAATGTCATCAAAGGCACGTTAACATTCCTCATTCCATACGAAAGAGATACCTTTCTTCATGAGATGTGTGAAGGGTTGACATCGCCCTGAGAGGTTAGATATGAATCTCCTGATGTAGGCTAGTCTTCCCTGAAGGCCGCAGAGTTCACGGAGGTTTCTCGGTGGACTCATCTCCCGGATTGCTTTTGTCTTATCGGGGTCTATGTGAATACCCTGGGAAGTAATGACAAAATCCAAGAACTTTCTGCTGGACACGTCCAGAAAGGACTTGGTAGATTCATCTTCAGATTGTGCGCTCGCATAAGGTCGAACACTGTCCTCAAATCGTGTAAGTGATCATCCTTGGAGCGACTTTTGACGGCGACGTCGTCAATGTAACACTCCACCGTCTTGCGTAAGTGATCTCTGAAGATGACCTCATAGCTCGCTGATATGTAGCACCGACGTTCTTCAGACCGAAGGGCATGACTGTGTAACAATATACGTCGATCGGTGTTCAGAACGACGTATGCTTCTTATCGTCAGGAGACATTTTGATTTGATTGTATCCTAAAAAGCCATCCATAAAGGGCATGCGTTCAAAGCCACACGTATTATCGATCATTATGTCGGTGATCGGAAGAGGGAATTTATCCTTAGGGCATGCCGCATTCAGATTGCAGAAGTTGATGCAGATTCGGATCTTTTCGTTCTTCTTGACGACTGGTACTATATTAGCAATCCAGTCTGAGTGCTGCTCCTCGCGGATGAAACCGCTGGCTATAAGCTTGTTTACTTCTGCTTCGATGGAGTTCATGATGTCTGGATGAAATCGTCGTTGCTATTGTTTAACTAGTTTTGCGTCCGGATGTATGTTGAGCTTATGAAGTACGATCTCGGGGTTTAGCCCTGGCATGTCTTCATAGCTCCAAGCGAAGACATCGATATATTCTCTGACGAGTTGCAATAGCTGTCATGCCCTGCACCCGGATATACGGGTACGAATACGTGGGCCACGTCTAGCCTACGCCGTAGTATCGACGGTAGAGCGCTGTCAAGTATCCGATACTAACTACAACATCTAAAAGATCCATAACCATAAAGGTACTCATATCACATCACAAATGCTAAGGAAGATAAGACAAGAAAGATTACGATATTACTAGAATAACTAGAATCTACAAAGGATCAAATAAGACAAGAATAAAACAAAGGAAAATCAATAACAAAACTAAATAACTACCAGACCTAGAACTCAAGGAAGACAACTCACGGTGAAGAATACCGAGAACCACCCCTGCTAGCAACATCCTATAGTCCAATAATGAGGGCATAACAACTCCTAAAATATTATCAACGTATCTAGTCAGGATGAGAACGAGTACATAAACTAATAGCAGTTCCATATGAATTGACAAATTCTATAAGCGACAATTATAATGAAATACAAGATGAAATATCAAGACTAAAAATAAAGTAGTATATGTAAAATTGGATATCATGTCAGGGTATGAAATACTGGAATATAGAACAGTACAATAATATCTGATGTATAATATAAATATAAATAGTGCCTAGATATATTATAGCATTATGTGATCGGCTTGGGTTAAGATCAGGCTATTCCATTTGGCCCGGCTATCACAGAAAAATCTTAAGAAGGGTCAAGCCGGCCAACATGAAAAGCGAGCAAAAGAAATATAAGATCTTGCTACACCCTACATGCAGTGAGGGTGACGCAAGCACAAGAATAGTGACATGGGGGTATTAATCACATAACCTATAATAACTTCCCATCTCCGAGTAGTATAATGGATCCGGACATGTCACGTCATGATGCGAGATTCTCTAAGAGGATAGCAAATCCCCTTAGGAATTGGCGTCTATACAAGTACAAGAAAACAAGATCGAACAATGTACCAATATACTATGGTAACCCAGGAATGGCATCTCATGACAGGATCCGACGTATACTAGTCCATGTACCATCATTTTCGAAATCAAGTAAAATACTACAACTAAATTGGATATAGTGGATATCAGGACAATAAAAACTATCAAATGATTTACTCGCCTGCTGTCCTGAGCAATAAGTGAGGGTCTATACCTGAACCAACGTCACAGAGACCTAACATAAATTTATAGGGTTACTTAGTGTTCTAGAGTAAACAATATATATAAATACATTAATTCTATGCTTCTAGGCCTATTCTAGGTCAAACTAAGACAAACTAAGTCAAACTGGGTCAAAGGTTGACTTATAGTTGACTTTGGTCAATTGGTCAACTCCTAGTCCACTCTAGGTTAAACTAGGTCAAAGCTAGTCTCTATAATCATCCATATAGACAACTGGTCAATTTCAGTGATATGAAATCACTGGAATCGACGGATCTCAATTTCGATGCACGGATCTCAAAATACGAACCAAAAATGGAAGGGTTATAACAAATGGTGATAGGTAGGGGAAAGGTCTACAGATGTTGTTGGATGATGAAACAAATATCACTAACGTGTCCAAAATGGTCAAAATAGCTAGAATAGCCTACCCATAAGTCTAATTTGGACACAGGGGCAAAAATGTAATTTCGAGTCAAAACGGTGTCCGTGTCGGACCCACTTTGCACCAAAAAATGTGTCAGGAGAAATGTCCTCAAAGCCTAGCAAAATATATGTCGACAAATCCAGAATGACGATACGAACTCAACAGTATATCCGGAATCGGATTCCGATGACCCGATCTCAAAATGGCCCGTTAACCCAGATATTGGAATCCGATTTGCACGAAAATGCGTGTCAAAGCCAATGTCCACAAAAATTAGCAAATTATATGTCAACGAGTCCAGAATGACGATACGAACTCAACGGTATATCCGAAATTGGATTCCGATGAGCTGATCTCAAAATGATCTTTTGACTCGGACTGTAGGGCCCGCCTTGCACCGAAATATGTGACAGGGCCCACGTCTTCCAAATCTAACAAACTTTATATAAATTTGTGCCAGAACGATGCCACGAGTCTACTGGTGATGTCAGAAATTGAATCTGGAGTCCCGGGTTCAAAATTAGGATTTTATAAGTTGGAAATTACGAATTCGGACGGCCAACTTTGGCGTCAAATTCAACCAATCAAACAAGCTCATAATAAAATAAAACTTAAGGGGCGGAAAGAGGGTTATACCATCTACGCATAGGAATTGGTAGCACGCCAAACAGAACTGCGACGACGGAGATACGAGTCGACGAAGTTGGCTCCACAAAACTATCTAAAAATAACATAATTTAAAGTGTCAACTTGGCGGCCGATTTTGACGTATCAAACGATAAAATTAACAGACAAAACTAGAGGGGAGTAAAGAGGGATATACCGAGATTGTGACGGAAGAAACGGTTCGACGATCCAACGGTGGAATTGTTCAATAAATGCGCACAATATCGCTGTCCCGAAACGAAATTTTGAGTTCGATCCCGCGTACGTCACGACGGAAACCTATGCAAAATGTACGAATCGCCTACGTGGCACATCGGGGAAGAGGGTGCACAGCACGGGAAGGATGCCTGGGGTTCATCGGAGGGGGGTGGCCGACCACGCGGTGCCACAGTGACGCACGGCGGTGCGCGGTGGCCCGTGCGCACGCGCGCGGCTGCTGCACTGCTGCTGCACTGCTGCTGTTGCGCGCGCTGCTATTATAGTGCTCGCTGCTGCTGCTGCTGGCCAGGGCGGCGGCGGTGCAGCCAATGGCGGCCGTACAGCGGTGGGGTCCGGCCTGGCCGGGCACGGAGACGGCGACGGAGGCGGTTGGCCGCGGTGGTGGTGGTGGGTGATGGTTTGGTTTGGCCATGGGGGCTGTGGAGTAGGGGAGAGGTGGTGATGATGAAGTTGATAAAAAAGAGGAGAAGAGAGATTTGAGTGATAGAGAAAGGGAAGAGTGTTCGGCTGGATGAGTAGGGTGGCTGCTGCCAAGTGATATGAGAGAGAGAGAGAGAGAGAGAGAGAGAGAAAGAGAGAGTAATAATGAGAGAGAGTGAGAGAAAAGTTGTATATATATATCATATATATTATTGAGAAAGAGAGATATATATTATGAAGTAGAGAGAGAAAGAGTGGGGTGTGTGTGTGGGTTCGACTGGTATTAGGGGGTGGAAGAGAGGAAGTGAGGTGAGAGTTCACATTAAATAAAGAGAGAGACATTAATATATATATATATATATATATATATATATATATATATATATATATATATATATATAAAGACATTTTAGAGTAGGAAAAAGGGAAAAACATTAGTGGGGTGTTTGGGTAGTCATGATAGGGGTCACATAAAATTGGGTTGGGTGTTGGGTCAAGTTTGGACAAGTTGGGGCTAAGGTTTGATCAAAATTACAAATTTAAGTCATTTAAAATCATGGATGAAATGGGAGCACAAGAAAGATCAATTGGGTGGCACGCAAGTGGCACGTGCATAGTAGACTCAAAATAGGTCAGAACCATATATGGGGTCGAATAGGTTGGACCGATGTCGGGCCCCGAAATTAAATTGGAAGTTAAGTCACAAATTACGGCAGATGATAAATTGGCCTAAATTGACCCGAAAGTTGTGCGATGCAAAAAGAGCACAAAGGAACAAGTTTGAGTGAGACAAGATATATCAAAATAGAGATAATCTTATCTACTACAAACCAGTAAAGAAAGTTTTCAGAGACTGGCATCTCGGACGCTCCATAAATCAAAGTCATAGAAAAGAGCATTTAATGATAAAAAATAATCAAATAAGAATTATTATCGAAAATAATTCTTTCAGAAAATTAAAAAATAAATTCCTGAAATTCAGGAGGCTTACATCCTACCCACCTTATAAGAATTTCGTCCTCGAAATTAAAGGTTAGTAGTTGGGTTAAAACATGATTGAAAGTCTAGGCAATATGTTAGGCATGATCAAAGAACGACGAGTTTTGTACGATCAGGAAAATTAATTCAAAATTATTTAGACTCGACTAGGGAGTTTGGCACGATAGAATCGTGATATGAACAAAATTATATATATACACGATTTAAGGAATAAGTTAAGTCATAGGGTCCCGATCTTGGTGACGATTAGGAGAATGAAAGATATAAATGAAGTTCGAGTATGGGGTGATCTGTAGCGCTTAGGTTTGATGAAAATCAACCTGAAAGTCGCACATGCCCGATCAAGATAAAAAGCTAACCATGAGAAAAACAACGTTTGGCCTGATTTGAGATTTAAAGCCACAGTTTTGTAGGCACACAATACGAGGCCGCGACTAGGAAAATCAGGAATCGTTCAGTTATGATCAAATCAGAATCAGGCTAAAACATCGATTAATATAACCCAGCTTGATGAAATAAGATTTAGGGTTATAGATAGGCACGATCAAGATAAAAATAACACGATTAGACATTGTTAGGAATAATCAGATGTTTAGCACAAACATTGATCAAGGATTAACCATCTGGTCATGAGTGAAATCAAGACTCAGATGCGTTCAAAATATTTGGAATGACTAACCACTTAGGCACGATTTAGAATAAAGCGATAAAAATTTTAAACCTAGTCATGATCAGGAATGAAACCTGAGCACGAGTGGCTAGAGAATCAAAATTTAGGTACGATAGAAAATCTATTTCGACATAGTAGTGATTAGAGGTCAAGATTTTTAGCATGATTTGTGGGTTAAGATTATCATGATCATAAAAATTAAAGTCGTATAGTCATGATCTGAATCAAGGCTAAGAGAAGCGAACGGAGAACAAAATTCGAGTACAGCACGATCGATAGTTAGATTTAATAGAAAATCAGGCCCTACGTCGCATAAGCACAATCAAGATCCAAGTTCAATTATGAAAGACGATAAAATCATGATTTCGAAATCAAGGTCTTATAAGCACGATTTAGGAAGAAACCCAAGTCATTTAGGCACGGTAGAAATTTATTTAGACATGATCAGTTTTTAATTCTAACACGATTAATTTCATGGTCACACTAGTTAGTCGTGATCGAAAGTCAAAAATTTTATACACGAGTTAGAAACAAAGTAATGTGTATAGTTATAATCGTTAAAATCACAATCAAGGGATTTAAAGTCATCTTAGTCATGTCAGGTCATCTAGACACGACTAATTACAAGAAATTTCAGATATAATCAGGAAATCAAATCAAGGTCGAAAGAGTTTAGGCACGAGTATTTAAAATCAAAATATGATCAAAATCAAGAGTTATAGCACGAGTGGTAACAGCATTGAAATCCAATTACGATAAAAATTTGTCTCAATACGATCTAAGTTGATCGAGGTAAAACCCCTAAATTTCTACTATGATTTTTTTAATTAATATGGTATTGATTTTTGTACTTCGTATTTGTACGTCGCGTACGAGTTTGCATTTCCTAAATTTCTCATCAAGTGCGAATAAGTGCGAAGTACATATTTTTATAAAACGTTTTAATTATATAGATGTAGAAAATATTTCAAAATAATAGACGATAAATATTTTATATTGCTTGAAGTTGTAAATGCGTCGCGCCGAGGATTGTCAAACTTTATTTTTTATAAAAAAAAGTCCATTTTAATTTATGGTACAAGTATAACTAGTAATTTAGAAAAACTGTGTTTTATATAAGTATTATTTTTGCATGCGAGTGTATATATATTTGTATTTTCGAAATTAATTATTATCATTAATATATTATTTTAAAAAAGTATATTAAATATGGGTTGATTTAATATGTAATTAATTATGGTGATTTAAGTTGAAAAAAATTATTAAGTTATTTAAATACAGTTTAAATTAGAGGTAGAATCTATCTACATTGGATTATATTTGATTGAGTTACTTTTAAATCAATTTGAATTAAATAGTGGAAAATCTAAGGAGAATTAAAACTCTTCTTAGTCCTTATCTTGATAAGACTTTTGTAAACCCCCTGATTTTTCAAAATAAATATTTGAGGAATTTTTGGATTTTTAAATAACTATTTATTGACTTATTATATAATTTGTATTATTTTACATATATTTAGTATAGTGCACATTAGTGAATTTAGTATAAAAATATATAAAGCTATTTTTCTAGTACATTAAGGATCTAAACTATATTATACAAAAAAATTCTCAAAATTTTAGGATTTATTTCATAAATTTTATTACTTTTTACATGTTACTTATATTGTACACTATTTACATAATATAGAATAAATATCAATTTAGTATTAAATATTTCAGCTTGTATAAATGAGATTAGATGAAGGTTGTTTAAATAAATATTACCTATATTTATTATTTATAGTAATTTTAAATAATTTTATAAATAATTTAGATAAATATAAATAATATTTTAAATAAATATTAATCCTACTTTTACTAGGAAAATATCTCTATCTATATCCTATCCTAACAAAGCAAACTCCAATTTATTTAAATCAAGTCCTATCTAATTTAGGAGATAAATCTGAAATAAATACCTATATAAACCCAATAGATCCCCCTTATATCACCCATAATTCAAAATTATTTTTAGTCCAATAGAAACTCTAAAATTCGTTATTAGAATTTAATCCTGTCTTTTAGCTGCAAGAGCAACTTGGAACGACGATATCTCCTAGCTCCGAACTTCGTTTCATCTCTAGTTTTTTTAGAAGAAGCGTATCGAGGTAAGGTTTCCAAAAACATATTTTAATAGACAAAATTCGTTCTATAGATTTCTACAAAACTGTTTGAGTATCTAGTGTCCCAAAAATAAACGTGTTTCAGTATTTTTGCGATTTCGGGAGATTCCGAAAACGAAAATGCGATTCGTTTAGTTTTTCGGAAAGCAGATACAAAAATATATACCATATCCTAATTTCATATTTATTAAATAAATCTAGTAGGTACAGTATTAATTATAATTAGATAATAGACTATTTTCAGCATCCGGAGATGTTTGTTTGGACCTTAGTTCCTCGGCAGCCGTTGTTCCACCTACTTTCCTGTCTGATCTTCGCTACCACAGTGCTCAGGACTCAGGCAAGTATACCTTGCTAATTAACTGCCATATTATTTATTTTTTGTATTATTTATTTTGTTTCATATTGTTAGTTTTCTTTGTTATAAACTGCGCGTCCAAGCCATACTTGGGTGCAAGCGACTCTATTAGTCATTTTACTTTACTATATGCATGTTAACTTAGATTTAGCGGACTACCTTCTTGTTGGGGGATATCCTTATATCTCCTTGGGCCATGACACTCACACTACACGGTTTATGGCATTTTCCTAGGGACATGACCTATGGACTGGCCATCTCTAAAGTCGTGTGACGGTAGATGATCGTAACTGCTATGACTAGGGTTTTAGAGACTCAAGCAATTACAAAACTGGACGAGCCAAGGACATGACTTGGACAGTGGAGAACATTGGAGGAGGACAGTCACTAGTGCGTATGGGAATCCAAACAGGTAAACCACAGTCTCCGGATGGAACTGTGGCGATTATATTTGCAGATGCCCTCTGACGTTTTGGACGTTACGGACGGATAATGATGACTGGATGCCAGTTACGTACTTATAGCCTAAAATCCCACCCATGCGCATGAAAGTTGTCCTCTAAATTGCACAATAGATGGTTAGCATTTCCTTTTGCATATTGGTGTCTAGGAGAGTCTTGTATATTGTTATTATTTTGACAGTTCATATTAGCTTGTTCTTCCTGTATCTTGCTACGTCCATCTGAGGACCTGGTTATTTTCCAGGTGTGTGCTTTCATGATTCACTGTAGGTGTTCTAGCCAAGGACGTGATTCTCTCTATTCCTTCGAAGATGATTGCGCTTGGTTAGTCTTGCCATTTTATTGATCGATTCTTGTACATTTTTTTAATAAGATAGTTTGTAGTGGACTTTATCTCCGCCCAACGATTATACCATAAATATTCAAGTTGATTTATATTATTATTCTTTTCATTGTGGATGAGATTTAGTTTGTCTTGGATTACTGCATTTTACAGCTTATGTATACATACAAGACCCATGTACTTCGTATGTATACAGCTGGCATGTCTACGTACTTGGTCCTACGTATTTTGGGACTGGGGCGTTATATATTTTTGTGGTGGCCCATGCAGGTCAAGTTTATCACTTCGGTTACGTTATTGTACTGATGTGAGCCTGCATATAGGAATAGAGTTAAGAATCTCATCCATATACTTGATCTCCTTCCTTGACTCCATTTCGATCTCTCAATCAACTTCCTTGATTCGTCTCTTGCTAGAACTCCTCCTACCGTAATCTTATCATTTAATGTCGGTTAGGAAGATGACTACACTGGTATATGCTCATAGGTCAAACACAGGGATTACATGGACAATTGATATGCATTGAGATCTTATTTGAGTTATAAAGGCATTTTTAACCTTAAGGATTAGTTAATTTCAAGTTGGGCAGTAGCGATATTACCGTCTTCAAAGGATTGTTAAAATTTTTACTACTAAGTGGTATACACAAGAGGATAGTAGAATTGTAGAATTGAGAAAACAAATTGAATCCTAATTTTAGGATATTTATGACTCATGGTAGTTATATATTTTTGACAGATATGAAATCGACTTTGAGGAAGATTTTAATTTTTAAATTTTGTAATATGATCTATGATTTATAAATTGAGTTATATTTTGAGTTAAAGTTGGATTATGAAAAAAGGGGGGATCTTAAGGTTTTAAATTGAGTCGTACGATTTTCGATTTATAAAATTGCTAATTTTGAGTTTTAAGTTTGAGGTGATGATAGTAAAATTTTGGTTTAAAATATTTTGAAAGTTATGAAATCGAGTTTGAGGGAAAATTTCAAATTTTAAATTGTGTCCTATGATTAATGATTTATAAATCTATTTAGATTTTGAGTTAAAAGTTGTGATTATGGATATCAAAAATTTTGGTAAAAAAAAAATTATGGTTCATGAAATCTTGAGTTTAAAGGATGGATTGATAATATAATTGTGATAAGGGATACTACGAGATTGATTTAAGGAAATTAAGTTTTTAAGTCGACGGCTTAGAAAGGATACAAATTATGATAGATTATTATTGAGAAAACTTTTTGAGGGATTCAAACTAATAGATTTAGATATTGTATTGAGAGGCAACCAAGATGGATAGTAATTGCCATAACACTCATGACCATGATAGTAGTGTATACTCAAGAGTAGTTAGTCATCTACCAAACTATTTGACTGTATCTCAATATTGACTCATTCGACCTCCCCTCGTGACCTACTAACCGTTGCAATTTGAGAAATGATTTAATCGTTCCTTGACTATATCCACCTAGGAGACTATCTTCTCTCTGAAAACTGCGTTCCTAAATTATTTTACTAGATTCCTTAATTAATTTTTATTTCATGCTTCAACTTGATCTTCTATAATATTTGTGCATTAATTGTCACTTCATGAACTCCCACTTTCTATTTTAGATCTTTTTGTGTCCTTTAATGTGACTTTGATATTTGGAGTGTAACACTAGCTGTTACCTTCCAACAAATTTCATATGTAAGACCTAGACGAGCTCACCTTCATGTAGGTATATCATGTTCCACTCAAACACGTCCCTTGGTACTCTATTTTTATGATATGACTTTTGGGTCATAAAGACTAGACTATAACCTTTACCATGCTACCGATATATTTTTCGACCAAGGATAGGGACTCAACCTCGACTCAATTCTTTTGATCTGATATGTGATTTTGTTCTACTTAATTCCTTAAATGCTTAACTTTGTGCTTTATCTTGATTGCTTGACCCATTGTCCCATCACACTACTAGTTTAACTCTTGTAAGTTGGGTAGAATACCTCATGACCTAACAAACCTTTGTCCTTGTGACCCATATTGATAAGTTTACTTAGACTATAGAATTCAGAGGACCCTAACTTATCTAGTCAACCAAGCCATAGATAAGAAAATACTAGGATGACTGCATAAGCCCAAACTACGGGCAAGACTTAGATTTTAATGGATCTTCAACTATTTAATTTCCTTCATTAGTATTCCTTACTTATATTTTGACTATCTTATGATGCTAATTTAGCCTTAGTTTTGCAAGCTTATTCTTTTATCGAGCTTGTTCACGACATATGTGTTATTGGGGACGCCCACTAATATATTATCTAATCAGAACCGGTGCATGATGGTCTGATCAACCTAGTGCACTTTGGTTCACTTTCCATATATTGTTCGACGTGGATGGAGACATAGTCAGACTTGGCCTCTAGAATTCTATCCGTGACTGTCTTGGCAATTCTTTTTGAAAATTTTCAATCGTCTTTGAACCACTTATTCGTATTCGATAATATCTTCTTCGAACTCTTTATTATTTTTGTCTTTCGCCTATATTAGAAAGACAAACCCTCGTACTTGATATCCCCTTAGTTGCCCACCCTCCATTGCCAAGATAGTTAACCACTGACCAACCAATGTGACTATATCCCTATCTTGAGTTACCTTCTTTCTCTACCATAGATTCATTATCGCAACCTTCTAATTGTTCTTGAAACTTAAAAATGATTCAAATCATTTCCTTAACCATACCTTAAACCTAGACGACTATATTCGCTCAAGAAACCATCTCTCCTAAATGTCTAAATTATTCTCTTTGACCTACTCAATTTCTTTCTATTCTCTAATTCGTGTTATCAAAATTTTATTACCTTAACAAGCGACCCTTCTTCAATTCCATAACCATGATATATTTTTGCATATATCAAAATCACGATCTTCCAATGCATGTTTGTGTCGAACGTCGTTTCTTCGCCTCATCCAAAAATTTAATCATATTTCTATATTGATGAACTCTTTCTATCTCCCCTACCCTAGCTATTCCTAATTTTTGAGGGCGAAATTCTTGTAAGTTGCGTAGGATATAAAACCCCTAAATTTCTACTACAATTTTTTTAATTAATATGGTATTGATTTTTGGACTACGTATTTGTACGTGGCGTACGAGTTTGCGTTTCCTAAATTTCTCGTCAAGTGCGAATAAGTGCGAAGTACATATTTTTATAAAACGTTTTAATTATATAGATGTAGAAAATATTTCAAAATAATAGACGATAAATATTTTATATTGCTTGAAGTTGTAAATGCGTCGCCCGAGGATTGGCAAACTTTATTTTTTTTATAAAAAAAGGCCATTTTATTTTATGGTACAAGTATAACTAGTAATTTAGAAAAACTGTGTTTTATATAAGTATTATTTTTGCATGCGAGTGTATATATATTTGTATTTTTGAAATTAATTATTATCATTAATATATTAATTCTAAAAAGTATATTAAATATGGGTTGATTTAATATGTAATTAATTATGGTGATTTAAGTTGAAAAAAAATTTATTAAGTTATTTAAATACAGTTTAAATTAGAGGTAGAATCTATCTACATTGGATTATATTTGATTGAGTTACTTTTAAATCAATTTGAATTAAATAGTGGAAAATCTAAGGAGAATTAAAACTCTTCTTAGTCCTTATCTAGATAAAACTTTTGTAAACCCCCTAATTTTTCAAAATAAATATTTGTGGAATTTTTGGATTTTTAAATAACTATTTATTGACTTATTATATAATTTGTATTATTTTACATATATTTAGTATAGTGCTCATTAGTGAATTTAGTATAAAAATATATAAAGCTATTTTTCTAGTACATTAATGATCTAAACTATATTATACAAAAAAAATTCTCAAAATTTTAGGATTTATTTCATAACTTTTATTACTTTTTTACATGTTACTTATATTGTACACTATTTACATAATATAGAATAAATATTAATTTAGTATTAAATATTTTAGCTTGTATAAATGAGATTAGATGAAGGTTGTTTAAATAAATATTACCTCTATTTATTATTTATAGTAATTTTAAATAATTTTATAGATAATTTAGATAAATATAAAAAATATTTTAAATAAATACTTATCCTACTTTTACTAGGAAAATATCTCTATCTATATCCTGTCCTAACAAAGCAAACTCCAATTTATTTTAATCAAATCCTATATAATTTAGGAGATAAATCTGAATAAATACCTATATAAACCCAATACATCCCCCTTATATCACCCATAATTCGAAATTATTTTTAGTCCAATAGAAACTCTAAAATTCGTCATTAGAATTCAATCCAGCTTTTTAGCAGCAAGAGCAACTTGGAACGACGATATCTCCTAGCTCTGAACTCTGTTTCACCTCCAGTTTTTTTTAAAAGAAGCGTATCGAGGTAAGGTTTCCAAAAACATATTCTAGTAGACAAAATTCGTTCTGTAGATTTCTACAAAACTGTTTGAGTATCTAGTGTCCCAAAAATAAACGTGTTTAAGTATTTTTGCGATTTCGGGAGATTCCGGAAACGAAAATGCGATCCGTTTAGTTTTTCGGAAAGCTGATACAAAAATCTATACCATATCCAAATTTCAAAATTTATTAAATAAATCTAGTAGATACAGTATTAATTATAATTAGATAATAGACTATTTTAGCATCCGGAGATGTTTGTTTGGACCTTAGTTCCTCGGCAGTCGTTGTTCTACCTACTTTTCTGTCTGATCTTCGCGACCACAGTGCTCAGGACTCAGGCAAGTATACCTTGCTAATTAACTGTCATATTATTTATTTTTTGTATTATTTATTTTGTTTTATATTGTTAGTTTCCTTTGTTATAAACTGCGCGTCCAAGCCACACTTGGGTGCAAGCAACTCTATTAGTCGTTTTACTTTACTATATGCATGTTAACTTAGTTTTAGCGGACTACCTTCTTGTTGGGGGATATCCTTATATCTCTTTGGACCATGACATTCACACTACACGGTTTATGGTATTTTGCTAGGGACATGACTTATGGACTGGCCATCTCTAAAGTCGTGTGACGGTAGATAATCGTAACTGCTATGACTAGAGTTTTAGAGACTCAAGCAGTTACAAAACTGGACGAGCCATGGACATGACTTGGACAGTGGAGAACATTGGGGGAGGACAGTCGCTAGTGCGTATGGGAATCCAAACAGGTAAACCACAGTCTCCGGATGGAACTGTGGTGACTATATTTACAGATGCCCTCTAACATTTTGGACGTTACGGACGGATACGGATGACTGGATGCCAGTTACGTACTTATAGCCTAAAATCCCACCCATGCGCATGAAAGTTGTCCTCTAAATTGCACAATAGATGGTTAGCATTCCCTTTTGCATATTGGTGTCTAGGAGAGTCTTGCATATTATTATTATTTTGACAGTTCATATTAGCTTGTTCTTCCTGTATCTTGCTATGTCCGTCTGAGGACCTGGTTATTCTCCAGGTGTGTGCTTTCATGATTCACTGCAGGTGTTCTAGCCAAGGCCGTGATTCTTTCCATTCCTTCGAAGACGATTGCGCTTGGTTCGTCTTGCCATTTTTTTGATCGATTCTTGTACATTTCTTTCATTAAGATAGTTGGTAGTGGACTTTGTCTCCGTCCAATGATTGTACCATAAATATTCAAGTTAATTTATATTATTATTCTTTTCATTGTGGATGAGATTTAGTTTGTCTTGGATTACTGCATTTTACAGCTTATGTATACATACAAGACCCCTGTACTTTGTATGTATATAGCTGGCATGTCTACGTACTTGGTCCTACGTATTTTGGGACTGGGGCGTTATAATCGATTTTGTGAGTAAATCAGAGTTGGGAAAGACGGAGAATAAGGTCATCTAAGTCTGGGCACGATCATCCAATGATGGAAATCCAGGTCACAATTAAATTTAATCCAATTGAGTACGATCCAGGATATGGATATAATCAGAGATATGACCAAAGTCGATTGGTCGCGATCAAGCGAGTTGGGATTCAACGATATTGAAAACTCAAAGGATGATTCTAGGATATGGAATAAGTCAAATTCCTTTTTGATAGGGAAATCAAAAGACAAGGTTTCATAGGGAAGCCAAGTTAATCATCTCTCTCTGATGCCATCAAGTTTATCTGATCATCATTTGTCAATCATACATTTATCTCACAAGTCCAAATATGAAAATCAACCTTTATATGACTACTACCAAAAATTATACCCTTCCGTCATGAAGATTGGACCTTGTCATGATTACCATAGGCCAAATTCCTAAATTCAAAAATACTACTCATGAAGCATACCCTTTATTAGAACTCAACACTATCCACTTAATCATCCTTATATCCAAACTATTCCACCTTGTCCTAAATTGGATCCGAAACCCCTAAATCAAGTTTATGAAATCATTAAACTTGTTCAAATCACGCTCCTTGTGTTATTCAAATCTAATACCACTAGGCCTTACAAAACTTATTCTCCATTATAAAATCAACCTTCATACTTTCTTCAACACACACTTTTAAACATTATCCATCTTAATTAATATATTTTTTTTATCCACAAAATCTCTATATATTTTTTTACTTCAAATCTTTGTGTTCTCTATCCTCTTACAAGTCTTGTCCAATTTCGTATCATCATCGCATATAGTTAAAATCTCTTCCCCATTATTAAATTCCAATTTTGCATCATAACCTTAATGTGAAATATCTCGAGAGTCAAATAACCTAAAATTATCCAAATTCAAAGACATTTCAATCTCGGATATCCTCGTCAGTTTCTAAACTATATCCATGAAATATAAATGTTCTAACCATTAATGTACATCCTATGGTCCTTCTCATTTGAAATCCTCCTATGTTCTTTCCAAGTAATTCATCCTCGAAATTCTCTAGTAACTTATTTCTAAACTGATTATATCGACCTCTTGGTTTCATTCCTAATCTTAGTCATACCTTCACCTCAAAATTCTATACTAAGGTCCAACATCTCGTATTCCTACCAAGATACCACTTGATAACAAATTCATCTTTCAAGCCAGATGATTTACGATACTTTCTCACCTTTTCCAAGGTAAAGAGATACAAGAGCTCAAAAAGATTTCAAAGTATAGATGAAAGAAGTAGATACGAGGTACTTGATTGGTGTAATCAAGACACGGTTAATTAAGACGAAGGAAATAATGGTAAGATGAGGAAAATCATCATACGATGAGAGAGAAAAAAGAATGATAAAACAAGAAATAATAGTAGAAATTGTTCTTATTCAATAGGTCAAAATAAGTGAATCAATTTAAGATATGATCTGATAACCATACACGTCTATCCGAAATCATGTTGTCAGAATTTTTGCCACGCCAGTAAGTATAGCTGCAATAAACGATAGAGTCCATAACTAAGGTATACACCCTATAATCATGTCATCTAGATTCCTCACCACGCCAACCGGTATGGCTGCAAGAAAATCTAAATTCCATAACTAGGATAGTATACCCAAAATCAGGCTCCGTGTCCTCATCATGCTAGCTTGTATGGCTGCGACAAATTCTAAACTCCATAAATAAAGTAGACTTACCCTTCTTATCGTACTCATCAAATATGTTATCAGAATATATCTTAACTCAATTCATAAAAACTTATCTAGAAACAAAATCAAAGTCAACAACGAACATCAAGATTCAAAATTTTATCAACGAATCAAGGATAAATAAATGGAAACAAGCAAAAACGAATTCCGAGGTAGGTTTAGAGGGAGGTTCTCAGGGGATGTCCCAAAGGTACTACATAGGTCAGATTCCTGGAATACAATCTAAAACAAATCTTAACCTTTATGTAAGATTAACTAATCATATTCTTTTCTCAACCTAGATGATATGTAAGTTCAACATCTATATTATAGTTCCCTCTGGAGTCCATGAAAATATCACAATGCAAGAATAGGGTTCGATAACGGACAGGTATTTCAAAATCAAGACGAATGGAAGCAAGTGGGAATTGATTCGAAAAACTTTTCAAATAAGACTCCCAGGGATCATCCCTGGAATCTATTAAGAGTTTCTAATATATGACTGAGTACCAAATCCTAAAATATTCCATGACTCAATCTTAATCCTAGGGCAGGCTCGCAGTAGTACAGAGAAGCTCAAGTACTACCACGACTTTGCATTAATAGCAAAGACTGACCTGCATGGGCCACCACAAAACGTGTCACGACCCGCACCCAGATATACGGGTACGAATACGTGGGCCACGTCCAGCCTACGCTGCAGTATCGACGATAGAGCGCTATCAAGTACCCGATACTAACTACAACATCTAAAAGATCCATAACTATAAAGGTACTCATATCACATCATAAATGCTAAGGAAGGTAATGTAAGAATGATTAGGATATCACTAAAATAAGTAGAATCTACAAAGGATCATATAAGACAAGAATAAAATAGAAAAAAATCAATAACAAAACTAAATAACTACCAGACCTAGAACTCAAGGAAGATAACTCACGGTGAAGAATACCGAAAATCACCCCAGCTAGCAACATCCTGTAGTCCAATAATGAGGGCATAACAACTCCTAAAATATTGTCAACATATCCAGTCATGATGGAAACGAGTACATAAACTAATAGCAGTTCCATATGAATTGACAAATTCTATAAGAGACAATTATAATAAAATACAAGATGAAATATTAAGACTGGAAATAAAGTAGTATATGTAAAACTGGATATCATGTCAGGGTATGAAATACTAGAATGTAGGACAATACAGTAATATTTGATGTATAATGTAAATATAAATAGTGTCTTGAGATATTATAGCATTATGTGATCGGCTTGGGTCAAGATCAGGCTATTCCATTTGGCCCGGCTATCACAAAAAAATCTCAAGAAGGGTCAAGCCGACCAACATGGAAAGCGAGTACAAGAAATATAAGATCTCGCTACACCCTACGTACAGTGAGGGTGACGCAAGCACAAGAATAGTGACATGGGGGCATTGATCACATAACCTATAATAACTGCCCATTCCTGAGTAGTATAATGGATCCGGATATGTCACATCATGATGCGAGATTCTCTAAGTGGGTAACAAATTTCCTTAGGAATCGGTGTCTATACAAGTACAAGAAAACAAGAACGAACAATGTACCAATATATCATGGTACCCCAGGAATGACATCTCATGACAGGATTCGACGTATACTAGCCCGTGTACCATCGTATCGGGAATCAAGTAAAATACTACAAATGAATCGGATATAGTAGATATCAATACAATGAAAACTATCAGAGAATGTACTCGCCAGCTGTCGTAAGCAATAAGTAAGGGTCTATGCCTGAACCGACGTCACAGAGACCTAACATAAATTTACAGGGTTACTTAGTGTTCTAGAGTAAACAATATATATAAATACATTAATTCTATGCTTCTAGGCCTATTCTAGGTTAAACTAAGTCAAACTGGGTCAAAGGTTGACTTACAGTTGACTTTGGTCAACTCCTAGTCCACTCTAGGTTAAACTAGGTCAAAGCTAGTCTCTATAATCATCCACATAGACAACTAGTCAATTTTAATGATATAAAATCACTGGAATCGATGGATCTCAATTTTGATGCACGGATCTCAAAACGAACCAAAAAGGAAAGGATTATAACAAATGATGATAGGTAGGGAAAGGTCTACAGATGTTGTCAGATGATGAAACAAACATCACCAACGTGTCCAAAATGGTCAAAATAGCATGAATAGCCTACCCATAAGTCCAATTTTGATACAGGGGAAAAAAAGGTAATTTCGACTCAAAACGGTGTTCGTGTTGGACCAACTTTGTACCCAAAAATATGCTAGGATAAAATTCCACAAAATCTAGCAAAATATATGATCACGAATCCAGAATGACGATACGAACTCAACGGTATATCCGGAATCGGATTTCGATGACCCAATCTCAAAATGGCCTGTTGATCCAGATTTTAGAATCCGAGTTGCACTAAAATGCATATCGGAGCCAATATCCACAAAACTCAGCAAATTATTGTCAATGAGTCCAGAATGATGATACGAACTTAACGATATATCTGGAATTGGATTTCGATGAGCCGATCTCAAAATAACTTATTGATTCGGACTATGGGGCCCGTCTTGCACCGAAATACGTATCGGGGCCCATGTCCTCCAAATCTAACAAACATTATATGAATTCGTGCCAGAACAATGCCACGAGTCTACTGGTGGTGTCAGAAATTGAATCCGGAGTCCCGGGTTCAAAATTAGGATTTTATAAGTTAGAAATTACGAATTCGGATGGCCAAATTTGACGTCTAATTCAACCAATCAAACAAGCTCACAATGAAATAAAACGTAAGGGACAGAAAGAGGGTTATTCCAGCTATGCATAGGAACTGGTCGTACGCCAAATGGAGCAGCGATGACGGAGATACGAGTCGATGATGTTGGCTCCACAAAACTGTTAAAAAATAATACAATTTAAAGTGTCAACTTGGTGGCCGATCCAACGGTCGAATTGTCCGAAAAATGTGCGCAAAGTCGCTGTCTCGAAACAAAATTCTGAGTTCGATCCCGCGCGTGTCACGATGAAAAGCCGTGCAAAATGCACGAATCGCCTACGTGGCACGTCGGAGAAGAGGGTGCACAGCATGGGGAGGCCGCTTGGGGTTAGTCGGAGTGGGGTGGCCGGCCACGTGGTGCCACGGTGACGTACGATGGCGCACGGTGGCCCGTGCGTGCGCGCGCGGCTGCTGTATTGCTGCTGTTGCACGTGTTGTATTGTAGTGCTTGCTGCTGCTGCTTCTGACTAGGGCGGCGACGGTGCAACCAATGACGACAGTACAGCAGCGGGGCCCGGCCTGGCGGAACACGATGACGGCAATAGAGGCGGGTGGCCACGGCGGTGGTGGTGGGTGATGGTGTGGTTCGGCCATGGGGGATGTGGAGTAGGGGAGAGGTGGTGATGATGAAGTTGATAAAGAAGAGGAGGGGAGAGAGATGTGAGTGATAGAGAGAGAGAGGGAAGAGTGTTCGGCTGGATGAGTAGGGGGTTGCTGCCAGGTGATGTGTGAGAGAGAGAGAGAGAGCGAGTAATAATGAGAGAGATTGAGAGAAAATTTGTATATATATCATATATATTATTGATAAAGAGAGAGAGATATATATTATGAAGTAGAGAGAGAAAGAGTGGGGTGTGTGTGTGTGTTCGGCTAGTATTAGGGGTGGGAGAGAGAGAATGAGGTGGGAGTTCACATTAAATGAAGAGAGAGAGACATTAATATATATATATATATATATATATATATATATATATATATATATATATATATATATATATAAAAGAGAGAGTGTTAGATATTTATAGATATAGAGAGAGATTTTAGAGTAGGAAAAAGGGAGAAACATTAATGGGGTGTTTGCGTAGTCATGATAGGGGTCACATAAAATTGGGTTGGGTGTTGGGTCAAGTTTGGACAAGTTGGGGCTAAGGTTTGATCAAAATTATAAATTTAAGTCATTTAAAATCATGGATGAAATGGGAGCACAAGGGAGATCAATTGGGTGGACGCAAGTAGCACGTACATAGTAGACTCAAAACAGGTCCAAACCATATATGGGTCGATTAGGTTGGACCGATGTTAGGTCCCGAAATTAAATTGGAAGTTAAGTCACAAATTACGGCAGATGATAAATTAGCCTAAATTGACCTGAAAGTTGCGCGATGCAAAAAGAGCACAAGGGAACAAGTTTGAGTGGGACATGACATATCAAAATAGAGATAATCTTGTCTACTAAAAACCAGTGAAAAAAGTTTTCAGAGACTGACAACTCTCTGACGCTCCAGAAATCAAAGTCATGGAAAAGAGCATTTAATGATAAAAATAATCAAATAAGAATTATTATCGAAAATAATTCTTTCGGAAAATTAAAAAAATAAATTCCTAAAATTCAAGGGGCTTACAACAGCGACTCCCGCTCGTCGTCAGTTAGGCTTTTACTGACGAAGATTGGCTTTGGAGAGGATTCGTTACCGAGATCAACTTGCATGACATCGTCTTCAGTGGAAGGGTACCTTTGTTCAAAGCGCTTCTCCCATTGTGCATCAAATTGTTGGGCCCATGGCTCCAGTTCAAGAGGTTCTAGTAGATCTTCGTCTTCCTCTTCAACATCAGCGGATGCCATATTGACAGACAATATCTGCCTGAATATATCTCCAATGCTGTCATCGAAATCGTATGTAGGTGATTCGAATGAGTGAGAATGCCACTCACATTCCTTATCGGAGCTCTCGAGCGTTGTTGCTGGTGTAACATAATCGAGGCCGCATTTGGACTTGTCGTACTAATCCCGAGGTTTCCTAGCCGGGGCTGACATCTGCGGAGGCGATCGCCGACCGTAGCCGTAATTCAGACCTGGGGTAGCCTCCATGTCTGTCACCCTCATTTTTGTATTTTCCCGTATTTCGTATTTATACTCGTATCTGGATTTTGGCATGTATTTTTATTTTTCTCAACTTGTAGAATTTCGGTATTTCTCGTACTTTGGGTTTTGGCATGGCTCGGTTTTAATTGGGTTGGTTTGGTCTGGTTTGGTTTATGTGCGTTGGAACATCTTAGCCTATGCTACACCCTCAACACACCACATCCCACCCTCTTTAAAACTCCACCAACTTTTTCTCTCTCCTCATAAACCTCTATTAAATTCTTCTTCTCCTTTCTCTACACAACACTCTTCTCCTTCCTCTACACAACACCCACCCATAGGCAAGTGCACCTTGCCACCATATGAGAACCCTCTTTTATTTGTCCATTTGCTAGATTAGGACATGGTGATCAACATTAGAATTTGGTATTTTGTGATTTGGAGTCTCCATTGTTCTAGATCTAAGTTTTCTCCATTTTCGATTTTGTATGGTTTTGATCTACTTAAGTTGGGTTTTTATGGGTTTTGATGTTTCCATGTGGAAGAGAGTTCAATTCCACCCTGGTTGGAACTTTGGAAATCCGGATTTGGAGTTCGGATGGCCAAGTTGTGAGGTTTTGAAGTTTTGGAGCCATGAGAGCTTCTTCTCAGCCATGGAGAAGAAGACCCTTTCCTGTGCATGCGTGTTTTTACGCGTACGTAGCTCTCCTGCGTGCGTGCTTTTGTGCGTACGCAGCCCCTCTGTGTGCGTGTTTTTACGCGTACGAAGCTCTCCTGCGTGCGTGACTTTTCTCGTACGCAGCTCTCCTGCGTGCGTGACTTTTTTCATACGCAGCTCTCCTGCGTGCGTGACTTTTCTCGTACGCAGCTCTCCTGCATGTGTGACTTTTCTCGTACGCAGCTCTCCTGCGTGCGTGACTTTTCTCGTACGCAGCTCTCCTGCGTGCGTGAATTTTTGCGTACGCCGCTCTCCTGTGTGCGTGGCTTTTCGCGTACGCAGCTCTCCTGCGTACGTACTTTAGCTCTCCTGCGTGCGTGCTTTCGTGCGTATGCTGTGCGTGCCCTTGTGCGTACGCTGCACCCTGAACCCCTTGCTTAACCCATTGGCTCTTGGAGTTTTGGTCTTATTTCTTTAAGCTTGGCTCTTCTATAACCCTGTATATTGATATTTTATTAGGAATGACTATTGTATATTTGGAATGACTATTGTATATGGCATGGTATGACAAGAAACTAGCATAACACGACAGTGACCCGTAGTGGTGCACTCCTGACATGACCAACCTGGCATGATAGTGGCCCGTCATGGCGCACTCCCGATAAGTACCCTGATATGACTTATCTTGATAACTTAACTTGACCTGCCTTGACACCGTGGGTGGTTCTTCCTTGCTTGCTTGTTAAATCCACTTGTCCTGTCTTGTATCATGTCTAGGATGGGACTCCTGAGTACCACGGTCAGGAGTACCTACTAAAATGAATTAAGGTTAATAACTAGAATAACTCAGTAGTCATGAAGAGATGACACGGCTACAGGCAATCCCGTTACCTGGGCGCTCTTGGGATCTGTAGCCTGCCGTCGAGTAGGGCATATTTCCAGCACACCGTCGCGTGTTGCACCCTCTAAGTCACCAAAGGGTACATTGTCTTCCGGGCGATGTACCCACCAGAATTCAACCCCTAATTTTCGACCTGGGTAACCTGGATGGTCTGCAGGACTTGTGGCTGTGGAACAATCTCACTACATCTTGTTAGTAATTAGGCCTATGATAACCCTAGTTAGTTAAAGTAGTAAGCCGTAGTGTCTGCTTGGCCGTGATTGATTGAATGAGGTATAACCAGTTTAGCCATGTCTTGATCCAGTACAAGATTGCTCCCTGTCTTGATTTCTTGCATTATTATCTTGCCGATAAATGGTGGAAAACCAAGTTCTGTTCAGACGAAGGGTTACAACCCCGGTCCTTGTTTGGTTTACGGGTTGTAACCTGGCTATCGGAATAGTTCCATGGTTATCTCGTCGTATATCATCCTGACATGTTTTCGTAATTCTAGTTTAATATTAGATTTTCTTGTACTGATTGCTGGTTTTGTTCTTATTTCGTGGCCCCCTTGTGGCACTTGCTCTTTCTGGGGTTGACCCAGCTGGTTTTGTGTGGCCAGATTTTGGAGCAGCTCCCGAGGATCTACCAAGCTTCCAGTCCAATGGTGGCGACTAGAAGGAACCCGGGCTACGAGTGGGTTTTCTATTTTGTTTCGCTCATTCTATTGTAAAACTATTCTTTTGAGGCGTTTAGCCGACGAGCACCTGTTAGCTCGATGCACTTTACTTACTGTCTGCCTATGGGCTGTAACATGATTAACAAATCCTAGGGTTGATCATGTATGACTTAACTCTTGCTAGTCCCGTATTTTGTACGACTAGCTTCATGATAAGCTGAATATGTAATATTTGGGACGCCTTATTATTGTATATTTAATGATCATACATCTTGCGACCTTACTTACTTGCTTGTGATTGAGACACTAGGCTTGTTCATGATCATAAGAGACTGTTGGATTGTAGTAAACTCTCATATTTCTAGACAGCCGTGACCGTATATCGAGGTGGTTTCCATTTCAATATACGTAGCTGGCTATGTCTGCCCTCGCTCTCCAGTATTCTGGTTCTGGGGCGTGACAATGTCATACCCCTGCTTTTGCATGAAGTACTTGGCTTGAGGACTATACAGGTAGAGTGGTAATCTTCCAGCATCGGGTTCGAGATCAAACTCTTGTGGCATGAAAGGTTGAGGACCTTCTTTTCGGCCGAAGATGATCGTGTGATCCCCTTCTCTTCTGCCTGGGACTAGGAAGTAGGCACCTTTAATAGGAGTAAGTCGGTTTGCGGTATGGACGATTGTCACCTGTGTGTGCAGGTTAATGTCCAGTTCGTACCCCACAGCATACATCAGATTACATTCAAGATAGTTCAATGGCAGCCTCTTATTAATGAAATAAGAAATTTTGTCCACATGGATTACATCATCAGGGGAGGGACTATCCACCTTTGCAACAAGATACTTCATAAATTCTGCATCCTCTTCAGGTACCCCCTGCGAGACCAGAGGTTGGGACGCTGTCTTAGGCAGCTTGACCACCAAGGGTTCTGCTTGTGGCATTGGCTCGCCTGAGAGTGTCGGATCAACACTTGATTGTCGGCCCGTCTTGGGGAGATGGATAACCATCGGCTCGACAGAGGACTTTGTGTCTTCCGATTGCTTTTGACTGGAACTTGGCAATCAGATCACCATCGGCTCCCCAGAGGGCCTCGTATTTTCCGATCGCCTTTGATTGGATTTTGGCAATCGGATCATCATCGGCCCTACGACGGGTTTTGGCTCCTGGCTGGACCTTGGGAGTCGGATGACCATCGATTCCAACTGCGCAGCTGGGGCGGGAGAACCGGACGCCTCTTTATGCAAAGTTGCGACAAGGGGCACGGCTTTGCCCGGTTTACGGGCCTGGAGATGAATTCTCAAAGGTTTCTGTGACCCTATTTTGGCCTCCAGTTCATCAGTTATGTTCTTCTTGGATTCTTCATATAGACAAGCCTCCAAAGTGTAAAAAGACTCAACCCCTTTGAAGGGATCGATGTCGGCAAATTCCATTTTCACGAAGCCATGCTTACTGACAAACTTGAAGCACTAGTGGAGTGTGGATGGCATGATCATATTGTCATGTATCCACGGATGCCCCAAGAGGATATTGTAGGACATATCTGCGTCTATGACGTAGCAGGTAACCGCCGTCCTCAGGTCACCGATCTGACATTTCAATCAGATCTTTCCTAAGGGATAGCTCCTTTCCGAGTTGAAACCGCTAATGGCAGTATTGGTCGCCGCTATCCGGGGCATAGGGATGCCGAGGACTTGAAGCAAGCTTTTCGGGATGATGCTTATCGACGAGCCAGGATCGATGTGCATCCGATGCACCTTGATATCACCTATATATCCAGTATAGTACAAGGGGCGATCATGTAAGTTGGTCTTGATTAACATGTCCTGTTGGATGAATACGATGTTGGGCATCGCGTCTGCACATTTGCTGTCCTGGAGATCTGCTGACGAGTCTTTCCCTGTAGGTTTGACCTGGGCTAAGTAGGCGTCGGCATTCTGGAGTGCTTCACTCAATACGACACGAAGATCCTTGGAGAGCCTTAGGAGATCGTATAACGACAACTTTGCCAACGTATTAGCCAGTTGTGGTAATATGTCAAAGTAGTAAGGTCTCTCCGGTCCTTGAGGTACATCCTTATGGAGCGGCCTGTCGAAGCGGGTTTCCTTCGGCTTGGACTTGTCTGCCGACGGAGGCTGAGATGTCCCTGGAACATCAGTGGCAGGCAGCATTACCGGCTGAGTATCTTCGACTGAACTACCCAAAGTGGGCTGGAATTGTGCCCCAGACCGGGTAACAACGGCCACCGCCTCTTTAGCTTCGACTGAAATTGTATGGCAGGATCTGGACTTCCTGTCCTTCTTCTTGTTGGTTGGAGATGACACCGCCTGGGTAACTTTGGGCACTAAGTCTGGGTGCACCTACATGACCTCTCCTCGTGACGTGGTGAGAGGTACCAAGCCAGTCGTCTGGTCCCGGACGGAGGGAAGATTAGTAACCTCCATCGTCGCCCGGGGGGTAGGTATTACCCCGTCTTGAGTACTTATTGGTGGGAAGTCACCGAACTGAATTAACACCATGTTTGCCGCCACGGTAACCTCTTCAAAATCTAGCGACAGAGCTTTAGAGTCGATAAGACTCTGGATGTACCGCTTTAATTGAAAGCAGTCATGAGTGGAACGATGAACATAGCGGTGGAAGTGGCAATATTTTGGGTCCTCCATCTCCACCGCTCGAGGCTCGCACCTTGGTGGAGGGAGTTGGATCCTGTCCCCTTGCAAGAGCATGTCAAAGATTGGCTTGACATGACTATCTTCGAATGAGTAATTCACCTTGGGCCACTAAGCTTCTGCCTGCTTCTGTTCATGCTTCTTGGTTGTACCAACAATAATGGCCTATTTGCTTTTATTGTCCCGGTTATTGGAGGTGCCGCCACTATTGTTGTTATTGGGGGTGGTACCAGGACGTTTGCCTTTATCCCCTCCATCCGGGATGTGTAATCCCAACTGGCGAGCCTTCTTTAACTTTGCCTCCACATTGGTGGCACTTATGATGAAGGTCGTCCAATCCCTAAACTGATCTTCGCCCATCCAGAGGCTGATTGCGGGGAGCAACTTCTTCTGGCAGATTTCAATCAAGGAGCTTTCGGGATTGCCTTGGGCAATCTTATTACGGTTTGGCAGAACCGCTCGATATAGTTTCTTGTTAGCTCCCTCTCCTCCTGAGCGACGTCATGAGAGACGACATTGTCACATCATGCCCCACTTCGTAGAATCTCTCTAGGAACATGTGCTTGAAGCCATCAAAAGAATGGATACAGTTGTCCGAAAGGTTGCGGTACCAGTCGAACGCGATCCCCTCCAATGCTCCGATGAATAATCGTGTGAGGATGGCGTAGCTATGCGGCAAGTGGTCGGTTGTGACCTCGAAATAAATCATGTACCGACTAGCAGAGGTCTTCCCATCATACGAATCAATATGAAACGGTTTATACCATGGCAGAAAAGGAACATCTCTCCACGCAACGGGATACAGCTGCCGTATTCTGAGGTCCCGGAAGGAGTCTCGGGCATTGAACATTGCTTGCAGCTCTTGGACTTCCCTCCTTGCCTCCTTGGCTTCGTCTGCAGCTGAAGGAACAGATGCTCCTAAAGGATTGTCACCCAAAGGAGGAGCGGTCGTGTTAGAGTCCGCATTGACTGCGAATCCCAAGCTTGTTTGTCCAAGTGCCCTTACCGGTTGAGTCAGCAAGGCAGTTTTGATTTTGTCTACTGACTTGACCAGGGACAGGAGCATGGCTTCAAGTACTTCTAGACGTTGTCGATCAGTAGGCCCTTCATGATCATCGTCGGCCAAAAAGACTGTCTGCACGTGGGTGGACGCGAAAGGGACCGTAGAAGAGGTGCTCTTCGTGTCATAGCCTCGTACCAAGAAATCTTCGGGGAATGTCGGAATGTCCTCCTCTTCGGATTCAGAAGAGGTGCCACCCCCTACATAGGAAGCCGCATCGTCTTGCCGAAGGCGGTCATCCTCGGGGATATCCCAGTCCGTTGCATAATTCCAATGGATCGTTACCCACTGTGTATGCTCTTGCAACACCGGGTTGTCACATACATTAAGGGGACTGCTACCCCGAGCTTCATCTACCCCCAGGGAGGTAAAGGGTACACCCTCGAGTGTTGGAAGCTTCTTTCTGGATCGAGTGCCTAGGTAGACACCCCCCTATGGCTGTTGGCGGCGATCCTCTAGATGAGAGTTTCCTTACAGTGCTGGCTGAGACTGCCGGGCTGGAAGAGCATGTCTTCTTTTCTTCCTTGCCAAGAAGAACCTTCCGAGTTGAATTACTGGAGGCGAAAGGAAATTCCTCGTCTCCCGAAATTTGCACCTGTTCCTCAAGTGATTGTCGGACAGGTGCTGGCTGGTACATTCATTGGAAAATGGACTGCCGATCTTCAGGTGCTGTCGACTTGTCGGAGCAGCAGTTGATGATGACCTGGGTACAATAACGTCCCGAAAAGGGCTCATCATATGCCAAGGTTGCTTTTTTCTTCTTGCGTTTGTGAGTAATCACCTCTCGCAAGTCGATAGCAGACTAGTCTACCTTTGCATCCAATTTGTGGACTCGGATATTCCGAGCACACGGGTGCGTAGGTATCACGTTTGCTTCCTGATCCGAGGCTAGTAAAAGTACTTGCTCTCGATCATTGGAGGGAGACTTTTGAGACCCACCCTGTCCGTTAGCCCTGGAGGACTAGACGCGGGTGGTTCTGTACAACTTTCCATCAGGAGCCCGTATAACAGTTAACGGTGCCCACTGACGGTCAGCAGCTTGGACAGTTGACTGGGCTTGTTGGGCCCGTACTACCCTGGACTTCTTTGATTTAGCACCTGAAGGCGCATAGTAAGAAGATTCCATGTTAGAATATTCCACATTCTCAATGGGCCGCATGGATTCGGGCCCGTATGAGAGACGGTAGAACATAGAACTTTTGACAGGGCCGCATGAGACATCATGTCTGTGGCCAGGATTGGCTGTCGCATGGGCCATCTTCCTGCGGCCAGAGTTGACTGACACATGGGCCATCTTCTTGCGGCCAGAGTTGGCTGCCGCATGGGTCATCTGTCTGCGGCCAGAGTTGGCTGCCGCATGGGCCATCTTCCTGCGGCCAGAGTTGACTGCCGCATGGGCCATCTTCCTGCGGTCAGAGTTGGCTGCCGCATGGGCCATCTTCCTACAGCCAGAGTTGGCTGCCGCATGGGCCATTTGCCTATCTCTTTTGTGCGGCCTCTTCCTCGTCCGCATGGATTTCCCTTGTGCTCCCAAATGCTCAGCATCGTAGTATTTTCCTTTGCTGGATTTAGGGACAGTGGGGTACTTTGCGGTCGGAAGCAAGGCCGTAGGAGAGCTTTGATCACCGTCTTGGGCCGCAGAAGGAGCTTCTTCGAGAACCTGGTCGGGGGCAATAGTTTTGCGCTTCGACGTCCTGCGTGTTCTCTTTGGGTTGGCTCGCTTCTGCGACGGGCTGGCTCTCCCTTCAGAGAGCATTTCTTCGAATGCTCATTGGTCAAAACTAACCACGAGCATTTGCTGCATAGAGCCGAGTTTGGACACGTCGAATTACGTTACCAACTTCTCATCAGAGGAGAAGGAAATCCCCAGCAGAGTCGCCATCATTATTTTGCATTGAATATTAAGAACAAAATTACAGAGAAATTGAACTTGATTGCAAACTCGCTTGTACAAAAAAAATCCTAGGAAATAATCTAAGTACAATTGTTTAGTTTTTGATTCTGGGGGGTGACAATGGAGGCTCGAGAAAGTATAGCAACTCTGCCTTACTCCTTGGACTATCTGACATGGTCCTTGCTCTTAAAGAAATTGTCCTTCGTAGGTTGCCAGCCTTTTGCATGGGTGTGGTACCCTGCTATTTATAGTGATAGATATCTTGAGCCGCATAGATGGCCACGTGACCATGTGGCTACAACAGCACACAAAGATCCGCTCTTTGGCCGCCAGCTGGTGACTTGTTGAGATTTCTTTACAGCAAATCTGGGTGGTTGAGACTTGATCAACCTGCCACGTGTCTTATTGCAGGATAGGATCAATCTGCTTGAGTCATTTTGAGCCGCATAGGTCTTTTAGTGTTCGGCCATGCTGGGCCGCATAAGACTCATGCGGCTTAGGTTGCAGTCTCCCTCAGTTCGCATGTAGCTTGGGAACTTTTGAGCCGCATAGATTCTATATTCTGGGCCGCATAAAGCTCATATGGCTCAGATTGCAGTCACCCTTGGCCGCATGAAGCACATAGATTGAGCCACATAAGGTTCATGCGACTCGGGTCGCAGTCCTTCTGGCCGTATGACTATGTCCAGGCACGTGGACCCTGCGTCTG
>JANAVB010009592.1:1556544-1582035 GCA_029216955.1 Iris pallida
GTCCATCCTTCATGCAATATCTATGCATTGTCTACATCAGCAAATAACAGGCGTATAATGTGCACAAGACTAAGTCTCTGTGTGGGCGCATAGACCATATGGGCGTATATGCCATGTGGGCGCATAGTACCCTATTTTGCCTATAAATAGACCTGAGGAGAGAGAAAATTCATTCTTCTCTCAATATTAAAAAACTTTCAGGAGATTCTTTATTTCTTCTCTGCACGAATCATGTCTCACAAGGCTGCCAAGAAATCCGCGAAGGGCAAGGAAGCTGCACCGAGCGGTTCTCCTCCTTCGGCGGCGTCTTCGCTAGTCAAAGACCCCATTCTGGGTAAGGCTATGCGCTTCAAAACAAAGTCTCGAGCGTTAATTTGTGACGCTCGGACTTCTCTCTGCTTGGGCGCATAACCATTGATATGCGCCCAAAGCAACACACTTCTGTGAGCATTCCTATGCGCCCACAGAATATGCGCCCATACACTTTGGTTGTGTGTTATGCGCCTACGCAGAACGCTTCTGCAAAACTATGCGCCCACATGCTTGTTGCATGTCATGCGCCCACACATAACATATGTTTGAAGATTCTTATGTGCCCACAGGCCGTTTGGGCGCATAACAACTGGGCGCATAGAATTTTTCTAGCACTTAGCTCTTTTTTTCTTCATAGATTCTAAGTCTGACTTTTTTCTTCTGTCTTTGCAGTTGACATGGTCGTCTCGGAACTCGGTAGAATTCCTCTTGGCTCTGCTCGCCAAGTTCTCAGTTCAACCCTCGTAACCAACATGATTAGAAATGTTCAGGCCAAGATAATCCATAATCAGCCTTCAGTGCGAATGATCGCTATGCTTGAACAGGATATGGGGTTCCTGAAGTAGATGATAAACGACAAAAAGTTCCTGCTCGGAGGGGAGCAGAGTCTTAAGAAGCCGTACTTCCTGTTTGGCGACAGCTTGGGGCTTGAGGACGCTGAGACGATACGCCTGAGAGACCCTTTGGTGGTCAGGTTGAATAACCAAAGGATATGGTTGCCGACGATGGATCGCCAATACCCTCTGTCGGCGTTCACCGATTTAGCTGTGCAGAGGCAGATGAAATGGGACTTAACCCCTGAACTTCATGGGGTCGTCTTCGGAAAGATACAGTTTAGCTCAGGTGATCGAAAGAGGGACACTTTTAAGTGTGTCAAGGGATCCACGTCCTATTCCATGAGGGGACTGCACCCTGGGCCATAATAAACGATATCCCGACCGACCTTCACTTATGCTGCCGACACACTTTCCAATCTGATGATGTCGAAAAATAGGTCGTATCCCGTAGGGAAGATGCGGATGGAAGGTTGGAGGTACCCTATTTCATTCTAGAGTGACCTTACTGAATGGGTGCTTTCAACCCATGAAGCCACCCTAATGGCTGTCGGCCTTTTTTATGCCGTCAGAGCCACTCAATATGGCATAAAGACAAATTGGCCCATGTTTGTTTCTCTGGCAGAGTTGTACAATTATCATACATGTACCTCCTTTACTCCGGGTGGGGAGATGGGCCTGGCTCTCCATGAGATGTAGGAAATATCGAAGCTTCCTTGGGGCACAGAGCCGTACGAAGAATACGTCCCTTGTGATAAGGAACTCCTGGACCTGGAGAGGAAAAACTCCGAGATGACAGATGCGAATAAGGAGTTATTCTGTCATTTTCTCATCTGTCACAGGATCAATAAGAAAGGAAAGACTGAGGGGGCCAATCCCCATACAAGATCTTGGACGAGCTAATCTTCGTTCAAGAAGAAGGAGAAGGTCCGGCCTCCTTTTCGATTCGCAAGCCCCTGACGAAGCCCGAGATAGAAGATTTGATGACAGATCACGGGGTAGCAGATACCGAGAATAGTGATGATCATGAGGGGAATTTTTTAATTTGCCACTTCTTCCGACAAGCTGAGTTTAAGTTATCGGAGAAAGCCGTGCTGTCGGCTTTCCTGATGATCTGGATCCATGATTGCGTAGTCCCTGGTGGTTCAGGGTCTATTGAAAGGATGAGCCAGAGTATGATACTTTCGGCTGTAAAGCTGGCATTTGGATACCGGCTTGCCCTACTTCCTGCGATGGTCTGTGCCATCCAACGGGGTCTACGAGATTTTGTTGGAAACGCGGTGACTCCTGACAGTAGAACGAATTTCGCCCGGACTGAACTCCCCTATCATTTCTTAATGGGATGGTTGCTATTGCACTGTCCCAAACTAATGAATGCTGGGCCGATGGCAGACTCTTTGGTAGGAGATACCTTTCTTCGAAGATTTCGTGACACAGATTTGGCCGTTACTGGAGTGCCTGCTTGCAGAAGGTCCTTAAACTTCCTACAGAACTATGAGTTCTTCAGGACATCCCCTTCATCCGGTAGTGGCAATGCAGGGGATACTTTAGTAGATGAGGGAGCCCACACTACTAGCTTGACCGCTGGGGCGTTCCATTGGCTCCAGTCTATTAGGCCCTCGTATTTGGTGGTCAAGAATATGAATCACACCTACGTGGAGCCTTATCTACAGAGCCGTTTTGCGTGGCAATTGGGCTATAGTTAGCTTCTTCTGGGCAATCCTAGCCTGCATCTGGAGTTGATAGGCAGCTTGATCGATGGAGCGCGTGCATGGATTTATTACAACGCCGGATGCACGGAGGCAATTTTTACTCTGTCCGAAGATAAGCCTGAGACCCACTTGCTCTATGCTGCTGCCAAATTTAATACTCAGATCAATACCTTTTATCCCCGGTATGATCGTAAGCAGAGTTTGATTTTGGGTACCAGGTTTGGCCCCACTCCTACAAATGTGAAACGAGCCCGCAAGACGCCAAAGGGCAGCAAAAAGAGAGCGTCGCTCCATCCATTAGGCCGGCCGCAACACCTCAACAGAGAGCTACTCTTAGGATACCAAAGATGATTCTGATCTCCCCGATCTTCCTCAGAAGAGGAAAGCTTCAACTGAATGGCCCAGGAGCCAACTTGTAAGAGGAAGAAGAAGACTGTTGCCCCAAGGAGAGCTAAGGAGGTGGGTGCTGGCTCACCTCATTTAAGAAGTTCTTCTCGACAGACTGGAAGAGGTGGAACAGCACCAGGGGCCGTTACCATTCGGGAGGTAGATCCATTTCTAGACTCCATAGCCATTTTGGTTGAACCACTACTTGTGCAGTCTTCAAATGAAGCTTTCTCACCCTTGCATTTGTCCTTTGCACATGACCTTGAAGTTGCGATCGAGGCGGGTGCCTCTTCGTCTGAAGAGGTAGACGTGACAATAGTGTCCCCTCCTCGTTCTCAATCGGCAGACGAAGTTCGGCCTTCCTAGTCAAACGGGCTGAGTCAAGGGATGACCAGGGCGAAGGCCTGGACTACGATGGTGACGAGAAAGCCAGTCCCTCCTACGACATCTCTTTAGGGGCTATGTCTGAGATTGGGGCTATAATGAAGGAGTTGGAGGAGAACCAAGTTCAATCGGCTTACCCTTCCGCGGGTATGTTATCTTTACGTTTTACCTCGGATGATATTTTCTGTCATCGATTTTGTGTACTCCTCATGAGGATGACTGCCATCGTATATTCCCTTCTAGATAAGGAGAGGGAACAATATGCAGAGGTTGCCCTAGACACTGGGGCCAAACAAGAAGTTACCCCCCAGGTCTCTCGGGGTGTGTCACGACCCGCACCCGCTTTTCGGATGCGAGTTCGTGAGCAAGCCAGCTACGTATCGAGCGGACTCCATCCCGACTCGAGTACGTATAAGCTATCCAGAATAGGATATCATGTCTAATCTAAACTATATCTCAATCCACAGGAATAATGTAAAACAAGAATGAACAATTATGGGTCATGGTCTGCAGCCCATTAGCATATTGTCCGATTAGATTCCAAGAATGATATGAGTCTATAAAGTAAGCAGAATATATCATGGTACAGAATATAAAGCACGAGAAAGATAGTAAATCAATAACACTAACAAAATCCTGAATCATGCAGATGAAGTGAACTACCACATGCTCAGCTAACTAACTCCGTGCAATCAGCTACCTGAAGAGATTATTAGGTCCTCAGGGGACATAGCAAGATACATAAAAATATGCCTATCTAACAGTTTAATCATGCAAAAATATAAACAGGGTATAAACAGGAACTAGACATGAGACTGACATATGGCTACTGACAGGTAACTATGAACACGGATACGGGATCAACTATGCATAAATGAACTACTGGAAGAACAAGTAAACAAGAGATCAATGGAATATCAACCCTCACCCCGACATGGACTCGTAGGTCAGTTTCAAAACAAGTCACCCTCGCCCCGTGTGTGGACTCACAGGTGCAATGGACAACCCTCGCCCGGTATGTGGACTCGCAGGTTGTGGGAACTATACAGGAATAGCAGTTCAATTACACATACTTGCAGACACGACTCAGTCAAGATACAGGTGACGACACGGTACAACTCAGTCATGACACTGGTAAGGGAAACTCTAGCATGAACCATAATATGGACAAGCCTGGTGTAACTACGCTATCAGGTCAAGAAATACTGATATACAAGCAAGACAATAAACTAGTAAACATGGTATCATATAAATCTATAGCAACTAGGGTAACTAAATATAACCTACTAAAATAGATGAACTAAAAGCATGAAAATGAACTGTAGAGGGAGGTAAGGTATCTTACCTGGTGGTAGCACGAAGAACCAATAAGATACCGTCAACTGGTATGCCATAAAGTCCAAAATCCACAATTGTCTCCGAAAGCTAAAATAAATATTAACAACATTTTTAGAATAGTCAAATTAGCTAGGATTGCCAGTCCTTAAGTCTAATTTTGGACACAGGGGCAAAACGGTAATTTCGGACCAAAACGGTATCCGTCGTTGGACCCGCTTTGCACCAAAAAATGTGCCAGAGTCAATGGTCCCTAAAGTAATCAAACTATATGTCAATAGATCCGGTTTGATGATACGAACCCAACGGTATGTCCAGTTTTGGATTCCGGCAGGCCGTGCACAAAATTGTCCGTTGATTCGGATCGTGGGGCCCGCAAAACGGCGATCCAATCAACTGTCTTAGAATTGGACCAAACTTGGCATACAGGACCAGAAAAATGATATGGTCTTGCTGGCGTAAGTTTCGTCTCGATTTGATAAGCGTGCACAAAGTAATTAGAAAATTTGCACAGAGGCCGATACGGTGAATTTCGACGGATACGCATCAAGTTCGTCACGCACACGTGATCAATTTGAATTCCGTCAAAGCCTACACGTCCACGAAGCCGATACGCACCTGTCGATGCTTTCGGTTCGCGACCACGTCGCCCGGTTTGGCGGGACGCACGTCGTATCGAAGGGTTTTCTAGTTTTTTTAAAACCGTTTAAGATGTATTTTCCTGATTTTCAAATATGAATAAGTTAAACTATATTTAATGAAAATAGAAACTAAAAGAAGGCTTTCAAACTCTGATAGGTTGTCTATAATGTTTTTATATGGATTTTCTAAACCGGTACTAAATCGATTGGAATCTCTCTTCCAATGTGGGTTCATGGACCGTCATTACGTTTTATTTTAACAGATTTTTCTCTAATTTCTAATCAATATCTCGAACAATCTAGCGCTTTATAAATCAATCTATTTGAAGGGGAATCAAGAGGGTTATGTTCTCTACTTACCCGAGAAAGCGGTTCACAAAACGAGCAAACAATGAGGTAGAAAACCATGCACGAAAACGGGTTGATCACTGCGCTGCTACCGCTGCTTGCTGTGCTCTGCTGCGGCTTGCTGTTGTTGTCGCCTCCGGCCAGCGGACGACCGTCACGGTGGCGGCGCGGAGGCCGCACGCGTGCGCGCGGGGGATGGAGGCGCGTGTGGGTTTGGGGTGGACCTAGGGTTTTCATGTTAAGAGTTCTTCAGTATTTTTCGGTCCCTCCCGCTCTATTTATACGCTTGCTGTTTGTTAACAGCAGAGTTGGGTCGGGCCTAGCTCCGCTGGTTTGGGGGATGGTTCCAGCCCGGGGTGGGCTGGGCTGGAATATTGGGCTGCTCATTTGTATTTTCTTTTTCTTTTTAATTATTATACTTATATACACATAAATACTTATGTACCTATATACATATATTTATATATACATATTTACACACATATTTATATACATTTATCTATACATACACACACACCTATATATGTATATTTATATATACGTACACAATACACACATATATATAATATATATATTTATATTTACGTACACATACACGCATATATATACATAACATGTATATGTGTATACATATTAATAATTATAAATATATCTACATGCCTATAAAATCTATATATATATATATATTTGTGGTATATGTATATATAAAATCTATATATACACATATGTATAGTGTATAAAATATATATATATATATATATATATATATATATATAATATATATATATATATATATATATATATATATATATATATATATATATATATATATAAAATATATATTTGAAAAAAATATATATATAAAATATATATTTGGTATATATATACCAATATATATATATATATATATATATTTTTTTTATACCAATATATATATATATATATATATATATATATATATATATATATATATATATATATATATATATATATATATATATATATATATCCTGGTATTTATACATATTTATATATATATATATATATATATATATATATATATATATATATATATATATATATACATATACCACAAATTCACTACAGACAATACAATATTTTAAATATAATCAATATCAATAATATCTATTATAATAAATCTATTTATTTAATCACCATAAAATAATAAAATAATAATAAAATAATTAAATGGTGGTTTGGTGAATCTAGCACGCACACTCTTTATTAGCTCCCGAAAATCACACAACTATTGTAAACACTAATAAAATAATAATAATACTTATAATGTATATATAACAATTATTAGAAATTAATTACAAATTCCTAAAGATTATTGCATCTACCTATAATATGTCTACATGGTCGTATTGGGTCTCACTACATGCCAACATGTGCTTGGATTTGGTTCGGCCCAGTTCGGACTAACTTGGTTCAACCGGGTTCCTGCAAAGTCAATAAATCTAATAATAATTAATTAAACTTATTTATAATGGTCATGCTATAACTTGGCCTGGTTTTCCTAGTTATGACACACCTATGGCTCGGCATTCCCCTACCATGGCTAAACACTAGTCAAAATATGCCACTGCACTATCCGGGCTATGATTCCTAGTCGTCTTGTACTTCAAAACTCAACCATGGCTAAAGTTATCTACCGTAATAATTAACTAAATGATTATTTATAAAATCTAAAAATGAACATTTAAATCAAATAAATATTAAAAAAATATTTTAAAAACTTTTGGGAAGAGAGGCTACAAATCAACCCACCTTAAAAATAATTTCGTCCTCGAAATTCCAATTCATAACTATTCCTTAAAATTCAAAGTCCACTATTTCCTTAATCTCCTCAAATTTAATTCCTCAAAAATAGTTCATATCCTCCTCCTAATCATTTTGTAACTACGAAGCCTCGAGGACTTCTACCCACCTTTGGTCATACTACTCCTCAAAACACAGGTCAATAAACTTTATAATCTTCTAACTAGTTACTAACAGATCTACCAACCGATATCTAGGACGTATGGCATCTATAATCCCTCATATATCTATAAACAACCAAATATTCAACAATCAAGAAATATCATACTATAACTTAAGAATTTCTGATGAATTCTAGACAGCACGATCGTTCGTCACCTCGAAATAGGAAGAGACGAAAATCAATGGTTCAGAAAGCAAGGAAGAATAATCGAGAACAAATACGAGGTTTCAAAGACGATAGAGAAATTTCTAAAAGAGTTTTCAAAGCAGTATGGATTGAGATTCCTAAGGGTTTAGTCAAATTTGCAGGCTCGTATCAGTACAGTTATGTAACCGATACGATATGCTCTGACCTGCATGGGCCACCACAAAAACTTGTCACGACCCGCACCCGCTTTTCGGACGCGAGTTCGTGAGCAAGCCAGCTACGTATCAAGCGGACTCCAGCCTGACTCGGGTACATATAAGCTGTCCAGAATAGGGTATCATGTCTAATCTAAACTATATCTCAATCCACAGGAATAATGTAAAACAAGAATGAACAATTATGGGTCATGGTCTGCAGCCTATTAGCATATTGTCCGATTAGACTCCAAGAATGATATGAGTCTATAAAGTAAGCAGAATATATCATGGTACGGAATATAAAGCACGAGAAAGATAGTAAATCAATAACACTAACAAAATACCTGAATCATACAGATGAAGTCAACTACCACATGCTCAGCTAACTAACTCCGTGCAATCAGCTACCTGAAGAGATCGTCAGGTCCTCAGGGGACATAGCAAGATACATAAAAACATGCCTATCTAACAGTTTAATCATACAAAAATATAAACAGGGTATAAACAGGAACTAGACATAAGACTGACATATGGCTACTGACAGGTAACTATAAACACGGATACGGGATCAACTATACATAAATGAACTGCTGGAAAAACAAGTAAACAAGAGATCAATGGAATACCAACCCTCGCCCCGACGTGGACTCGTAAGTCAATTTTAAGACAAGTCACCCTCTCCCCGTGTGTGGACTCGCAGGTGCAATGGACAACCCTCGCCCCGTATGTGGACTCACAGGTTGTGATAACTATACAGGAATAGCAGTTCAATTACACATACTTGCAGACACGACTCAGTCAAGATACAGGTGACGACACGGTAAAAATCAGTCATGACACTGGTAAGGGCAACTCTAGCATGAACCATAATGTGGACAAGCCTGGTGTAACTACGCTATCAGGTCAAGAAATACTGATATACAAGCAAGACAATAAACTAGTAAACATTGTATCATACAAATCTATAGCAACTAAGGTAATAGAATATAACCTACTAAAATAGATGAACTAAAAGCATAAAAATAAACTGTAGAGGGAGGCAAGGTATCATGCCTGGTGGTAGCGCGAAGAACCAATAAGATACCGTCAACTGGTACGCCATAAAGTCCAAAATCTACAATTGTCTTTGAAAGCTGAAATAAATATTACCAATATTTTTAGAATAGTCAAATTAGCTAAGATTGCCTGTCCTTAAGTCCAATTCTGGACACAGGGGCAAAACGGTAATTTTGGGACAAAATGGTGTCTGCCGTTGGACCCGCTTTGCACCAAAAAATATGCATGAGTTAATGGTCTCTAAAGTTGTCAAACTATATGTCAACAGATCCGGTTTGATGATACGAATCCAACGATATGTCCAGTTTTGGATTCCGACAGACCGTGCACAAAATCGTCCGTTGATTCGGATCATGGGGCCTGCGAAACGGCGATCCAATCAACTGTCTCAGAATCGGACCAAACTTGGCATACAGGACCAGAAAAATAATACGGTCCTGCTGGCGTAAGTTTCGTCTCTATTTGATGAGCGTGCATAAAGTAATTAGGAAATTTGTACAGAGGTCGATACGGTGAATTTCGACGGATACGCATCAAATTTGTCGCGCACACGCGACCAATTTGAATTCCGTCAAAGCCTACACGTCCACGAAGCCGATAAGCACCTTTCGATGCTTTTAGTTCGCGACCACGTCACCCGGTTTGGCGGGACGCACGTCGTATCGAAGGGTTTTTTAGTTTTTTCAAAACTGTTTAACATGTATTTTCCTGATTTTCAAATATGAATAACTTAAACTATATTTAATGAAAACATAAACTAAAAGAAGGATTTCAAACTCTGATAGGTTGTCTACAATGTTGTTTAGATGGATTTTCTAAACCGGTACTAAATCGATTGGAATCTCTCTTCCAATGTGGGTTCATGGACCGTCATTACATTTTGTTTTAACAGATTTTTCTCGAACTTCTAATCAATATCTCGAACAATCTAGCACTTTATAAATCAATCTATTTGAAGGGGAATCAAGAGGGTTATGTTCTCTACTTACCCGAGAAAGCCGTTCGCAAAACGAACGAACTAGGAGGTAGAAAACCATGCACGAAAATGGGTTGATCGCTGTGCTGCTACCGCTGCTTGCTGTGCTCTGCTGCGGCTTGCTGTTGCTGTCGCCTCCGGCCAGCGGTCGGCCGTCACGGCGGCGGCACGGAGGCCGCACGCACGCGGGGGGGATGGAGGCGCGTGTGGGTTTGGGGTGGACCTAGGGTTTTGATGTTAAGAGCTCTTCAGTGTTTCTCGGTCCCTCTCGCTCTATCTATACGCTTGCTGTTTGTTAACAACAGAGTTGGGTCGGGCCTAGCTCCGCTGGTTTGGGGGATGGTTCCAGCCCGGGGTGGGCTGGGCTGGAATGTTGGGTTGCTCATTTGTATTTTCTTTTTCTTTTTAATTATTATACTTATATACACATAAATACTTATGTACTTATATACATATATTTATATATACATATTTACACACATATTCATATACATTTATCTATACATACACACACACCTATATATGTATATTTATATATACGTACACAATATACACATATATATATATATATTTATATTTACGTACACATACACATATATATATACATAACATGTATATGTGTATACATATTAATAATTATAAATATATCTACATGCCTATATAATCATTATATATATATCCTGATATTTATACATATTTATATATACATATACCACAAATTCCCTACAGACATTACAATATTTTAAATATAATCAATATCAATAAAATCTAATAGTAATAAATCTATTTATTTAATCACCACAAAATAATAAAATAATAATAAAATAATTAAATGGTGGTTTGGTGAATCTAGCACGCACACTCTTTATTGGCTCCCGATAATCACACAAATATTGTAAACACTAATAAAATAATAATAATACTTATAATGTATATATAACAATTATTAGAAATTAATTGCCAATTCCTAAAGATTATTGTATCTACCTAGAATATGTCTACATGGCCGTATTGGGTCTCACTACATGCCTACATGGGCTTGGATTTGGTTCGGCCCAGTTCGGACTAACTTGGTTCAACCGGGTTCCTGCAAAATCAATAAATCTAATAATAATTAATTAAACTTATTTATAATGGTCCTGCTATAACTTGGCCTGGTTTTCCTAGTTAGGACACACCTATGGCTCGGCATTCCCCTACCATGGCTAAACACTAGTCAAAACACGCCACTGCACTATCCGGGCCATGATTCCTAGCCGTCTTGTACTTTAAAACTCAACCATGTCTAAAGTCATCTACCGTAATAATTAACTAAATGATTATTTATAAAATCTAAAAAATCAACATTTAAATCAAATAAATAATAAAAAATATTTCAAAAATTTTTGGGAAGAGAGGCTACAGGGTGGTTGGTGCGGAGGAATTTGTTGGTAAGCCGGCATCGGCTGCAGAAAGAGAGGTCGAACAACGCACTCAGGGGGCTGTTACTGAATCCTCTCCAGGTCCTGCTGGGGCCGTGGAAGATATACAGCCTGATGTCGGAACTGTGCGGGGCCTTGACATTGTAACCTTTGAGCAACCTGGGCCTGCTCTTGGCTCCTTTGTAGCCAGGGCTGAAGGCCTAGCTCAAGTTGGTATTCAACAAGCAGAAGGTACAAAATTATAACTCTATCGCACACTTTCAAGTTTTTTTCTTTTCGTCACTGATAGATATATTACTTTCTTGTCAGGTTCGGCTTCTTGTCAAGCGTATCTTCCTGGAGTGAAAGATCCCCATCAGGCCTCCTCCCTAACGACCTCTTCCGAAGATGATGAGATGGCCCAGGAAGTCGTCAAAGCTTTCTATTCTATTTTGAAAGTAAAGCTTCCTGGAGTTCTAAATCAGAAAGCCACTTTTGGCCCTGTGAAGGCTGTTGCTGAATGCCAAGTGGCGGTCCTTGAGAACATTGCTGGCCATGAGGAGCGGGCTAATGCTCTAAGAAAAGTTCTAACTGACTTGGAGGACCGCGTGGCCAAACTCCGGAAAGCCAAGCAACGAAGCCCGGCATCGTTGTTTCGTGAAGAAGGCGAGGCTTTAGTTGTGGCTCTTACAGAGGAGGAAGCTACTTTCCAGGCAAAGAACGGTACCCTTGCTAAAGAGATCAGTGAATTGGCTGACCAGTATGAACAGTTCAACGCCGCGAGTGAGGCTCGTATTGCTTCGAAGAAAAAGTTAGCTGCCCAAATCACTGAAAAGTACAATCGCATCACACTAATCCACAAGAAGATTGCCCAACTGGAGGCCAGCTTGAGGACAGTTGTGTCTGAATAGGAGGACTATTCAGTTCAAGCTGTCGTGATTGCCACAACTTTAGAGAACAGCTGGTGAAGTTAGAGGGAGAGCACGTAAAATTGATCCCCTTCAAGGATGAGGCTGCTCGACAGGACGAAGCGCGCCGTCGTGCTACTGCCAAGTCCCAGACTGAGATTGCATCTCTAAGGGATAACATCAATCGATTGTGCATCCCTTAGATCTTCTTTTGTAATAGGCTCAATTAAGCCGTAAAGACTCTTGTATCTCTTTCTTTTCTCTGCTTTTTTTAGAGACATTTTTTATAAAAAATCTTTTGGCTTTCGAAACTCGTGAATGAAGTTTGTGAAATATCAGAACTAGAGGTAATGTGGACGTAGTAGGAATATTTTTGGTAGGTATTCCGCTGGGGAATTTGATGTGGACTTGTTATCTGTTTTATGTTCAAAATTTTCGAACATAGATAATAAGTTGAAAGAAATTGCTAACAGAGGTAATGCGGACGTAATAGCAAAGGATGTTATATATCTGACCAGAGGTAATATGGACGTGGACGGATATATGACATTAGGTAGGAGTGGATAATTCAGAGGTAATATGGACGTGATTATCTTTGACGAATGTTTTGCTCAGAGGTTATATGGACGTGGCAAAATATTTCTTAATTATCCCACTGGGGAAATAATTATCGAAAAATAGTTCAGAGGTAATATAGGCGTGACTGTTTTCGTAAGACCGAGTTTGGGCAGAGTCCAAAACGAAGATAATTCCATTGGAGAATCTTTTTAGAGGACCTATTATCCATGGCGTATCCAAGATTCTTAAAATACGGATAATAGTTAGATGATTTTTCGAATCATGTAAACATTGTACTGTACATTTACATGATTAAAACAGGGTATATGTGAACGCTATCCATAAAGATTACACATAATATTTCTTCAGAAACTTGTCGTTAATCGACATCATGAGCAAGTCACCATCAGGCTTGGTTAGTCGATATGCATCGTTAGAATACACTGATTCTATAACGAAAGGACCTTCCCATTTAGGCTAAATTTTTTTTTGTCTTGTGCATCATGACCATTGGTCTTCTCACTGCTAAGACCAGATCACCAACTTGAAAGATTCTTTCCTTCACCTTTTTATTAAAGGCTCTAGAAAGGCGTGCTTGGTATAGCTTAATACGCTGTTGAGCTAATAAGCATTTTTTGTCTAGTGCTTCCAGCTCTTGTAGTCGCAGATGGTAACTTTCTTCGGTAGCCAACTCACTGGCCAAAGCTACTCGAAGAGAGGGAATCTAGATTTCTAGGGAAAGAACTGCTTCACTCCCATAAACCAGAGAGAATGGCATACTGCCTGTTGGAGTCTGAACCGTTGTACGATAGGCCCAGAGACATTCACCAAGCTTCTCATTCCAATCGCGCTTGTTTGAAGACACTAACTTCTTAAGAAGTTTGATGATAGTCTTATTGAAGGCTTCTGCTAATCCATTAGCTGCTGGATTATAGGCGGTAGAGGCTACATTCTGAATTCGATTCTTATCGTAGAACCGATATGATGTATGGCTCGCGAATTATGGACCATTATCATAGATGATCCTGCAAGGTAGGCCGAAGCAGTAGATGACGTGATGTTTGACGAAACTGATCACATTCGACGTCTTTACTTCGATGAGTGGTATAGCTTCCGCCCATTTGGAGAAGTAATCGGTTATAGCTAGGATAAATTGATGTCCTCTAGAGGATGGTGGGCTGATTGGGCCGATGACGTCCATACCCCAAGCTTCAAAAGGCCAGGATACCGCTGATGGGTGTAGAAACTCTAAAGTTTGATGAATAAAATTAGCATAGAACTGACAAGACCTACACTTCTTTGCATATTCAACAGCATCTGCTATCATCGTGGGCCAATAACAACCCATTCGTCGGAGGCGATCTTGTAATTTGGGGCCTGGTTAGTGTGCACCACAAATTTTGTCGTGGGCCTCACGTAGTGCATATTTGGCTTCTGTGTCTGATAAACATCGTAATAGTAGCTCGTCGTAAGAACGTCGGTACAAACATTTTGGTGGCTGTATCATAGTAAAATCTGAGGGATCGCCTTTGGACATGTACTGCTTCTTTTGGGTCCTCAGGGAGGATTCCGTAGACGGCTTAGTCTATGAAAGGAGATCTCCAGTCTTTGACATCGAAGTTCGTTTCTGTTGTGTAACTGTGATGAATATGCAAGGCATCTTTTGCATAAAATAACTCTCGATCAGACACTGTGATCGAATGCTGAGTATTGATAGGGACGATCAAGGAAGCAGCCAGACCAGCTAAAGCATATGCTTCTATATTCTGTAATCGAGGCACGTGCTCGATGAAGAATCCAGTGAAGGTAGAAGCCAACTCGATCATCGCTTTGTGATATAGAATGAGATCTTCGTGACGAACTTCATAGTCCCCTCGGACCTGACTAACTATTAGCTTAGAATCGTCGTAAGCTTCTAGATAGTCAACTCCCAGTTGTTTTGCCAATTGAAGGCCGATCAGTAGGGCATTATATTCGGCCACGTTGTTGGTACAAGGTTCCACGAGAGAATATGCATGGTATATAACCAGATGGTCAGGTGATACAAGCACGATGCCTACTCCGGCCATAATATTTCCTTTAGGTCCTATTCTTGATGCACCGTCAAAAAACATTCGCCAAATGGGGATTTCCTCGGTCGCAGTGTTAGACTCAACCACTTCATCCGGGATTTTATTGTAGAGTTTGGAAGATTCTGGCACCGAATGAGCTGCTAAGAAATCAGCTAATGCTTGGCCTTTTACTGCCTTATGAGGGACGAATAGCATATCGTATGGAGTCAACAACATTGCCCATGTAGCTAAATGGAAATTAAGAGAACCATGTTTAGTCATGAGTATTCTGAGAGGATTGACTCTAGATATAATATGGATAGTTTGCCCAGACACATAGTGATGTGTCTTCTGGATAGCAAATACCAGTTCGAGACATTTATTTTCAACAGGTGTATATCTATGTTCGGTACCAACCATCATGCGGCTAAGGTAATAGATTGCCTGTTCATGGCTGCCTTCATTCTTCTGAACTAATAGGGCCCCAAAAGAATGATCCATAGCGCAAACATATAACAAGAAAGGCTTTCCAACTATCGGAGCCAACAACACTGGGGGGCTTGTGAGATACTTCTTGATGTCGTCAAATTTGCGTTGATATTGTTCAGTCCAGACGAAAGATATTCTTTTCTTCATGAGCTGAGTAAACGGTTGACACCTTCCAGAAAGATTTGAAATAAATCGTCTGATGTAGGCTAACCTTCCTTGAAGTCCGTATAGCTCTTTGAGATTTCTTGGAGGACGTATATCGAGGATAGCTTTCACTTTCTCCAGGTCAAGATGTATACCCTTTGAAGTGATAACAAAACCAAGGAACTTACTGCTAGAGACTCCCAAAAAAGACTTGGTTGGATTCATCTTGAGTTGGTGTGTACGCATAAGTTCGAACACCATTCTCAAATCTTGGAGTTGGTTGCCCTTGAGACGACTTTTAACTACTATATCATCTATGTAGCATTCCACTGTTTTGCGCAAGTGATCGTAAAAAATTGTGTTCATAGCTCGTTGGTATGTCGTCCCGTATTTTTCAATCCTAAGGGCATCACCGTATAACAGTATACCCCTAATGGTGTTCGAAAAGATGTGTGTTTCCCATCATCGGGGAACATCTTGATCTGGTTGTAGCCTGAGAACCCATCCCTGAAGGACATCCGCTCGAAGCTGCAAGTATTGTCGATCATTACGTCGGTGATCGATAGAGGGAACTCATCTTTTGGGCATACAAAGTTCAAATTACGGTAATCGATACAGACTCAAACTTTACCATTTTTTATGACCAGAACAATGTTAGTGACCCAGTCAGGGTGTTGTTCTTCACGAATGAACCCACTTGAAATAAGCTTCTTTACTTCACTCTCGATGGCCTCCATGATATCTGGTCGAAAATGTTGTTGCTGCTACTTCACTGGTATAGCTTTAGACGAGATATTTAGGCGGTGCATAGCAACTTTAGGGTCTAAGCCTGGCATGTGTTCATAGCTCCATGCAAAGACGTCAATGTATTCTCTTATAAGCTGTATAAGAGATTGTCGTTCTTCACCAGACAGACTTTTGCTGATAAAGATTGGTTTAAGAGATAATTCATCTCCTAAATTAACTTGGACGACTTCGTCTTCAGTAGGTATTTCACGTTGTTTGAAACGTAACACCCACCTGGTGTCCATCTGTTGAGCCCATAGTTTGAGCTCGATTGATTGGACATCTTCTGTAATTTGGTCAACTGATACCATGTTGACGGACAAAGTTGCTTTGAACATGTCTCCAATGCTGGAATCTGAATCCCAGAGGCAGGAATCAGAAGAATAAGAACAACGATCCACTTCGACGTCTGATCCTTCAGGAGTTGTTGGAGGAGTAATATAACCCAAACCAACATCGTTTCGTTGATAATAGTTCTCGGGTTTGCCAGAAGGAGCAAAATAACGTATTGGCAATCGTCGCCCTTGACCGTAGCTTAGTCCCTGGTCGTTTTTTATATCATATCCCATGTTCTGGATGATATTCTTGGCCTGCCAACTATATCGATAAAGTTGCATTTTTCCAGAGTCATAGTCAGCTTCAGTGTTACGATTGGGAGTATTAAAGTCCAGAACGAACTTTTTTTCACCAATTATTCGACCGAAGATGATCAATTCTTCACCCTTCTTTCTAGCTGGAACGATAAAGTAGTGGATATCTTCTAGCTAAACTTTTTTTCATATACGAGGCACCGTGACCGACATACAGAGACGTGGTCCTATGCCATGCTCTAGGGCGTACAATTTATCTATGTACTGGTTTACAGATTGGTAGACATCAGAGTAATTCAAATATAAACATTTACTTAGAAAATATGCAAGTTCTTCTTCAGGGATAATATCATCCACTGAATGTACATTATTTTGAGTATTAATATACTCATTGATGGGATCATTGTCCGGAACAGGAGTCATAGACTTCATTAAGTTCACCACGTAGGGTAACTCATCAGGATTGAGAGGACGGACTTCAGCAAGTTCCACCCGAGTCGTTTTGCGGAGAGTGATGGTCAATGGTTTGACAGTACCAGGATTCTTCTTTTTGACCCGGATTATGAGAGGCTTTGGAGTATTTTTTGGATTAGTACGTCCTTTGACTCGGATAACCAGGGGACCATCACTGGCGGATGAATTAACTTCAGCTTCATCGTCAGCTTCGTTGTCGTCATCCTTGGAAGACTGAGATTGATAAACTACCGAATCTCCATAGTAGGCTTCAATACCCTTAAAAGGATCGACATCGGCAAACTCCGTCTTTACGATGCCATCACCGTTGACGTACTTGAAGCATTGGTAAAGGGTAGAAGGAACGATCATGTTCTCGTATATCCACGGACGTCCCAACAAGACGTTGTAGGACACATTGGCATCGATTACATAGCAAGAAACCTCTGTTCGGAGATCACCAATCTGGCACTTGAGATAGATTTTGTCTAGCAGATGACTTCTCCCAACATTGAAAGCCATGATAGTTTTATTGGTTGCAGACAGCTTGTGCAGAGGGATCCCTATAATTTAGAGTAAATTTCTAGGGATGATGCTGAGGGAGGAACCTGGATCGATATGCAACTGATCCACCTTAATTGTCCCGATATACCCTGTATAGTACAAAGGTCTATCATGACGATTATTTTTTAGTAGCATGTCCTCTTATGAAAAGGTGATGTTGGGCACCACTTCTATAGTGCTATGGCAGTGAGGACAGGAGACAGGATTTTGAGCGAGGGCTTTGACTTCAGCGAGATAAGAGTCGGCATATAGTAACGCCTCACTCAAACCTTTACGCGTCTCTTTGGAGAGCCATAGTAGATCGAACAAACACAATCTGGCAGGTGTATTGGCCAGCTGTGCCAGTATGTCAAAGTTGTAAGGCCGATCCATGCCTTCGGGAGTTGGTGCCTTCAGAAACTTGTCAAATCGTGTCTCCTTCTGCTTAGCTTTGTCGGTAGTTGAGGACTTAGATAGACCAGCTTCTGAACTTGTGGGGGCAGCAGGGGCTTGAAAAAGTACTACGTCTTCTTGTGCGGGGTCATAAGTCTGTAGGTAAGTCTTCCCAGATCGCGTCTCGCATGATAGGTCTTCGTAAATGGGAGAAGACACCATATGGCATGACTTGTATTTCTTGCTCCTCTTTGCTTTGGAAGACACCACCCCCTGCGTCATTTCTTGTACAAGGTCTGGATGGACCCACATGATCTCACCATATTCCATCATAAGTGGCACCAACGTTGATGTTGAGTCGCGAGCTGGCGGCAGGTTGATGACTTCTATTACTGTCTTGGGGATTGGGACTACATCGTCTGGAACTTCTGTGGGAGGAAAGTCACCAAATTGAAGAGAGATTATGTTAGAAGATAGAACTTATCTTCAGCTTCGAGGTTGATAACTTGGCTGTCGATAAGCTGGTGTACCTTCTTCTTCAAGACGATGCAATCCTTGGTATAATGGTGCACGTACTGGTGATAAAGACAGTACTTAGGATTGTTGAATTAGTTTGCCTCCGTAGGACGTCGTAGTGGAGGCAATATCAGTTTATTATCCTTCATCAATGTGTGAAAAATGGTAATAACATCATCTTCGTCAAAGGAGAAAGTCTCTTTGGATTTGTCAAGAGCGCCCTGAGAATTGGAAGCTCCCTTGGAAGTGCCGACCTTCAAGACTTCTTTTCCTTTATCCCCACAGATAGGGATAGTTTGGGGGTGCTTGCTTTTGTCTTCAGATTTGGGTGTCTTCAACCCTAGTAATTTCATATTAGGAACATCATTCTCAGCAGCATAAGCAGCCCCGATGAAAGTGGGCTATGTATCATACTTATGTATACCCAGACAGAACTTCACTGTAGGGAGGAAGTTATGCCGATAGGTATCCATAAGCTCTGAGTATGGTATACCGAAGGGTATCTTCAATGCTAGTCACCTGAAGCATTCGATGAAAGCAATAACAGACTCACTCCTCCTCTGCTTGGTCTCGATGAGGGTGGACATACTAATATGCATGCCACTCTCATAAAACTTGTTAAGGAATAACCTCTCCAAATCTTTAAAGGAGTTAATGCAACCGTCAGGCAGACTGCAGAACCATTCAAAAGCTACTCCATGCAAGGTGATGATAAATAGCTTTGACAAGAACGCATCATCCCTTGGTAAGTGCAGAGTCTGTGTGTTGAAGTATGTCATGTGTTGGCAAGGAGAAGTCATCCCGTCAAACGAATTTAGCATCAATGGCTTGTAGTTAGGCGGGCAAGTAGCATTCTCCCATTCAGGAGGATAAGGTTGAGATATCCCCATCTTCTGAAGCTCATCTTTGTGTGAGATGGTATCGAGACGGGCAACAAGATAATCAATTGCATCCTACTAATTGACCAGATATTGAGAAACGACTGTTGTACGGTTGTCAAGTGTCGTTGGTGAAGGACTACCCCCAGCATTTACGGGATTTGGAGAAGGCACAACAGAATGATACTCCTTTTGTAGTGAAGGAGGGTTGTTGCTATGAGCCAGACTAGCGTGTGCTGAGACGTTCGATTGAGGTGGAGGAACAGCCCCAGCAGTTTGGACTGCCATGATGCTGGTAAGCATATCAGTGATCTTGGCAAACGCCATTTTAAGACTCTCTAGCCACTTGTTGGTCTGATCACTGGCTTCTTCATGTCTCTCTCGATCCACCATGTAGATAGCACACGAGGATGAATAGAGGAAACAGTACAACTGGTGCTGATATTGTCTGTCCCTGAGTTGAAAAGGCCCTCATCTTCAAGCAGGGGAGGTAGATAGTCACCATCGGACTCAAAGAGATCATCATCATCTGGAAGGCTACCCTCAGTTTGAAGGTCGTCTGCTTCAAATTCTGAGGGAATACTACCTCCAGCTAAGGGAACATCACCCCCTGCTTGAGAGTCCTCGCCATCTATAAGGAATCTCGTCCTTGACCGAGTACCCATATAGACTCCTTCAGATGTAACAACTCGCTGGCTGTTTGCTGGCAGACTTCTTCTTCTTCTATTCGCAGAACTAAGAGAAAAGGTTGGGTTAGTGGTCCACCTTCTTTGCTTGGGGCTCCCGTAAGGAGGACCCCATGAAGCCATGTTGGATGAAACACATAGCGGCTTTTCATCATCAGAGCGTTGCAGTCGTCGAAACACGGTCTTCCACGGAGGTACCTTCGTTGCTTTGGAGAAGCAATAATTGATGACAATACTGGTGCACGGATGTATCCCATGAATTGCAGTATCCTCCCTCATTTTATACTTATGATTTATCATGTCACGTAAATCGACGGAAGGGAGTTTTGCCTTAAAACCCATGTCACATGCATTATCGAGCTTTGCATATGGGTTTGTAAGAGAAGTTAGCACATCCGGACTTAGTTCATGTGCAGGGGCAACCCCCACACCTATGTTCCGTGATGACCTTGAAGACAGCCCCGTGCTATACGCGTTAGGGCCTGTCTTTTTGTTGTGGGTGCATAGACCCTGGAGCATGCCCTTGGACGCATGCTTTCCTGAAGTCCTGGCAGCATGCCTGGCCTTCCTGGATGTGGGCGCATAGAATGGGTCCTCAGAGCCTAGGCGCATAGCTCTGGGTGTATGGCCCTGGGCACATAACCTATCGAAGACAGAAGTCCTCTGGCCGGAGTTATGCGCCCACATACTACCTTGGGCGCATAGCTCTGGGCGCATGCTTTGGAAAACAGTATTGTTTTCTCCCAGTTTTGCCTTCTTCGTTTGCGAGCCTCGCTGAGTTTGCCCAGAGCGTCGAACACTTCGATTCTTGGCATCGTAGTGTTTTCCTTTGCCAAGTCTCGAGTATTGAATACTCTGTTGTTGATTGCACAAGAGGGAAGTCGCTGGGCTAGTAGAGCCCGAAACGGTATGTGCCCTCTTCGTATTGGGAGCCCCTATAGAAGGATTATGTGCCCCCATGACAGAGTTCTCCTTCGGTTGCATATCTTCTACGATACTGGTAGGATATGCAGTACGAGCCTTCGGAAGTCAAGTCTTGCTAGACTTGTTTTGCTACACTGATTTCAAGGAAGTAGAGCCGTCCCTCGAGAGCATCTCTTCGAACGCCTGCTGATCGAACTTCACGATCAACATCTTCTGAGTGCTCCCCACTTTATCGGTATCGGATTGCATCACCACCTTCTCATCATAGGAAAAGTTAGTCCCCAGCAGAGTCGTCATTTTTGTGGACACACACAAAAAAGAAGTACTGTCTTTTCTTATTGGAATAAGGCACCACAAATCGAGTACGCCTGAGAGATCCTGCACTGAGAATCCCCGAGTACAAAAAGAATTCTGGGGAATGGGACGATGGAGATCGAGCGACAGCTGCTCCTTTACTCCGTTGACACTCCGATTTACAAAAGTGGAAGAAAACCTAAGAAAATTGCTAACTCTCTCCGGCTCACTGGCAAGAAGGACAGCAATTTGGCTCTTGAAATGCTCTCCGTTCTGTCTTTTTGAAGAGGCATGTGACCTCTATTTATAGTTGTTTTGCTCTAAAATGACTATTATGCGCACACAGGAGGAAAATACACTGATTTCTCTGTAGGCGCATAGTCTTCCTTTGGGCGCATAGGGTGTAGGCGCATAGAGACTGCATGATCATGGGTAGATCGTGGGGTTGACGTGGCCGCATGCTTCGATGCATGACTGCTCGTGGAGACTGACGTGGCCACATGCCTCGGCCCATGATTGATCGTAGATGTTGACCGGGTCGTAGGGTTGTTCCTGCCTTGGGCGCATAGTGCTGGGAGCAACCTATGCGCCCACTCTTGGGCGCATGTTTTTACTACATGGAGAAAATGCTGTGGGCGCATAGCCCCTTTGGCCATGTGGGCGCATAACTGTTTGTGACTTGGGCACATGACTGTTTGTGACTTGGGCGCATGGCTACTTCCAGACTTGGGCGCATAATGCTAAAATTTTCATGCTTCTACAAGTATGAGATCGTATTTCCCTGTCTTCCTTACAAGTATCAAAAAACTAAGGTAAGTTTCATACTATTCATGTTCGTGTTTTAATTAATTAAGTGCACTGCATCAATAGGAATATATATATTGTATCGTACGGGATCCCCCTCGGACCCCAAATCGATTGCTCGATTGACTTATTGATTCGAGAATTGGGGAGTAGTATAGCAACTGTGACCAAACCCCTGTTACTAATATTGACTCTTTTGCGCTAACCCCTATTGCACAGGGGGTTGAGCTGTACCGTATACTAGCGTTAGGCCCAATGTTAGTATATACATTGAATCTACCAGCTAGTCACAGATTGCTATACGCTCAAATCACTATTGAAACATTGTAGATTGCATCATTATCGCTCTTGATATTTCATTGCCTTTCTGACTCTTTATTATTATTTAGAAAAAATAATAATAATGCTTTTAAACTTCCTTGCATTATTTTATTATTTGTTAGAATGTTGGATATAGATATATGTTCTTGCTCCACTCCTGACTGGAGACCACCAATTTAAGGTGATTGCGACGACGAGGAGCTTGCCTTTAGTTCCTACGACGAACCCGACCTGGGTTCTGAGGAGGTAGTTGAGCCCGAACAGGGAGCCTAGGAGTTTTAGCTGCACTTGTCATCTAGTTCTTTCTTTTGTTTGGAAGTTGTAATAACTAAATGCTTTATCTGTTTGTGTATTTGTTTTAGTAGAAATTTAGTTGTAATTCAAAGTTCAAATAAAAATGTTTTAAATTTTTCATATTTTAGAATATTTTTCTTGCGTTACTACTGCTTGATACAGCTTATTATCACCGTCTCACAATGGTGTAGGCTGGGTATGATCCGACTGGACCCAGTATCTTGGGATCGGGTCGTGACACCGACCTTGTGATGGTTAGGTAAATAAGTCGTCCAACCAGCCTTCAATATTGCGATGCATCTTCCAGTAAGTTTCCATCTTCTTGTGTGCGTCACATTTTGCTCAAATGAAAACCGTAAAGGTTTAGCCCCAAGAAACTCTGTATCTTCAAGAATCTCTAATGCATATTTCCTTTAACACAAGACCATTCCGTGCTTGGACCTTGCTACTTATATTTCAAGGAACTATCTCAATTTTCCTATATCGTTCAGTTTGAAATGGCATGAGAGAAAATACTTGGTCTTTGTGATGTCTTATAAACTGTTCCCTGCTAGAATTACATCATTGATATAGACCAACAAAGCTGTAAAAATACCTTGATGGTTTCAGACAAATAAGGAATAGTCGAACCATGATTGCTTAAAGCTGGCTGACTTGAGGGTTGAGGAAAGCTTCAAAAACCATTGGCTTGAGGCTTCTTCAAGCCATATATGATTTGTGTAGCTTGCAAACCCTATTCTCCCCCTTTTGTTCGAAGCCAGGAGGGAGCTGCATGTACACATCTTCATGGAGATCTCTATTAAGAAACACATTATTTATGTCCAATTGGTAACGGTGCCAATTCCACTAAGCTGCAAGCTGAGTAATACTCGAACTGTTGTGAGCTTAGCAACTGGCACAAACGTTTCCCTATAGTCGAACCCTTCAACTTGGTTGTAACCCTTGGCCACTAACCTGGCCTTGTAGCGCTCAACTGTGCTATTAAGATTATACTTGATTTTGTATACCCACTTACAACCAATTGGTCGTTTGTGAGCTGGAGGATGAACCAAACTTCAGGTCTTGTAAGCTTGAAGTGCTTGAACCTCTTGCTGCACAGCTTCTCTCATTTTGGATCCTTAAATGCTTGAGAAATGAGATAGGTTCTCTTTGCATGCATGGTCATATTAGCAGTAATGGTTCTTGTCATGATCCCCTTCTAGATGACTGGATACGATTCAGACACGTCTAGCCTACGTTGTAGACACAATAAAGTAAGCTGTATAGGAACCTCATGAAAACTCCAATAACATGATCAATCAATCTCATCATGGCTACTAACACGTTCCAGAACAAATCACCACAACATCACATATTACACTGTCTTTTTAGTACAACTTTACAAAATCATCCAGAGAAAATTCGATAAACTAAAATCCAATAGAAATAATAGCACATATGTCTCATGGAACTATCTAATACATCAGGTGAAATATCTACAACAGATCTTATATAATCTTTTATAAATCATCCTCCAGTCCAATGCCATCCATATGCTCTGGTCTAATATGTCAATGCTCCAGTTAGGAATGAAGCAAACTACAGATTATAACAGTGAAACAAGTACAACACATGCATAAGTAATAAAACATGACTAGCTTTCACCATTAGTGCAATGAACTACTGAACATGAAACATGAAACATGTAGCAAAAAGATCATGACAATGGAATATGGAACATCTAACAAGAAATCATGACATGTGATTTAAAATACGTACTAAATATGTGACAGGCTCGACAAGTACATTAATAAGGTACGGCTTAACCACACGTGCACATGTGTGTGATTAGGCTAGCAACATGATATAACTAGCCTATGGCTTGGTTACATATATCTATCATTTCCCCTTCTCAAGTACAAATAAAAGCACATGACAAGCACCATAACCAGAAGCCTAATCAATCGTATAAACAACGTGTCCACATGAAACAGTCTAAATGAAGTAAATGAATCAAAGCCACAGAATATACTTGTCTTGTCCTTGAAATCAATGTGTCTCAATGTCCACCTAGAATATGCAGAATAGATTAGAAACCAAAATAACAATTTAGCTAATATTGCTAACTATATACATATACTAGCTAGAATATAGATACTTAACAGCTGTATGTAAATATTAGAAATTGAATAATATTTGGTTTAGCAAAATTCTATAACAAAATATTTTAAATACTAACAACTATATTATAGAAAATAGTTTTAAAATATTAGTTAATTATTAAACTATATACTAGCAAAGTACCCAAAATAATATTTAGGCAAAAATAAGATTATATATATTATATAATATATATATTATAATATATAATATATATAATATATTAATATAATATATATATAATAATATATATATATATATATATA